>APFE031487402.1:178941-256349 GCA_000404065.3 Pinus taeda | reverse complement strand
AAGTCACGACGAGAGTGCTAGTGGGTGAGATCAGGGACTCTGTCCCACCCCTCCCATGTAGTTCCATCCACCTGTACAACCCCATCACCCATATGTGAGTCATTCGGCCAAGCAACTCATATGTGCCTGCAACCATTAACCTATCATCAGAATATAGATAAACATATATAGCAGGTTTCAAAATCGATTAGAATTTCAAAGATAAAATAATATAAATTTTCATCAAACCAGGTGTCGTCAACTCGTCATGTGCGAGTGCCTCTAGTGGTTTTCCTGCCATACTCAATAATAATCAGTAACCAGGCTTTTCAATGTTATTCATTGTCATAATAGCATTAATTACCATCACCTGGTCATTCACATCACCGTTCATTGTGAACCAGAACTAATGTAAGTAGCTAACATAGGGTATACCTCCATCATGGCTAGCATCATCATAACCTTAATGGAACCATACATATAGATCAAGGCTATCATCATTATAACATCAATAGAAACATGTATATCCTTTACTACTATCACCATCATTATATCAATAAAGAATACACAACCATTAATTATATCGTAATCATAATATTAATAGAGAACATGCATAACCATCACATTCGCTGATAATAGAGTCACGTTTCTGGATCCTCAACCTGAGTTACTCATAGACTAAAGTATGCAAGATAATGCCATATTAGAGTCAGGAAACTAGGGTGGGCACTACAATATCAAAGGAGAAAACCCTATTAGATATGGACTTCAAGACTCTTTCAAATGGAATCAAACAGGAGGAGAATATACAGTGAAATTAGGGTATTTAAAGCTACAAGATCAACATGATCATCAGGATTGGCCCCTTTGGAAATCTGTCTAGAATATAAAGGGTCTACAAAAAATAAAAATCTTCATTTGGACCTTGTTAAAAGGGAAAATTCAAAATCATAAAATCTCAAGAAAAAAGACATACTTGGTCCATCTAGATGTCCAATGTGCTAGGAAGAAGAAATTTTTTTTTATCATTTATTCATTAGATGCAAATTCGTCAAAGAATGTTGGACTCTCTTAGTCTGGCCAATTGAAACATCTATCAATTTAAATCTCCCCATTACTGAATTCTATTCAAAGTGGAAAGATAAGTATCCATATTCTTTAAAAAAACAAGAATATCATAAAAATATTTTGGAAAAACCTTCCTTCATTCCTATGTCGGAAAATTTGGCTTACCACAAATAATCAAATTTTCCAAAATACCAAGCCTGAAGTCAGCAAATTCCTTTCCAAAACGTGGGGACTTGCTTCTGAATTTTTGTTTGCAAAAGGACTTAAAATGATGGAATACAACCTTCTCCAACAAGAGGAAAAAGTATGGATGAGTTTTGCTACTAATAGGCCTTAGATTCTAAGAAGCCCAATTAGAACTAATTCTTTCAAAAGTTGGAAAATTCACTTGAAAGAAAAAGAAATTTTAATTTGGTTAAATACTATAAATAGGCCTTGTCTCTTTTTTTACGAGGCTTCAAAAGTCAACCCCAAAAGAGAAGGTGTAGGTGGCCTAGTAATAGATCAAGAGAAGAAAAACATAACCACTTTTGAATGGGGCTTGGGTACTAAAAACAACAACAAAGTAGATGCAATGGCTTTTGTTGAGCCCCAAACTTGCATCTTTCCTACACTTTTTTCTAGCTTCTTTCCATTCATCTGAACCTCCTAAACCATCAATATCATTGCATATTAGTTATAAAAGAGCATTTAAAGTGGTTTCTTGACTATGTCTTTGTGTTTCTGTTTGAACTAGATTTTGCTCATTGAGTTGCGGAATCTTGTCACTTTTCTCAGCCAGCTCAACTTTCCGCAACCATTTTGTTAAAGTCTATATTGCAGGTGTCTTTAGGTGAATCGAGCCACATGGGCAAGTTGAAAACGATGTGGACATGGACCGAGTCCTATTGTCTTAGTCGAATTCATCAAAAGAGGCCATAGTCAAAGGTAGTCAAGCGGTGATCAACCTAAGAGTCCTACGGTAACAGAACTCTGTTTTTCACCACGTGAAGACTTGCGTGGCCGTTCCTCAATCTCAGGAGACATATCAACACTTGTGGACTACTCCATAAGTTGAATCCAACAGCCACCCTCCAAAGATTTAATCTTCACGGCAGCCATAATGCTAGATTCCTGGACGTGGTTGTTCACGTGTCTTTTATCAGCGCAGATTGTAGGAAAGTAGTTATGTCATCCTTTGTTATAAATAATGCATTCTCATACGCATATTAGTTAGCTTTTGTAATGTAATTTTGACTGTTAGCGAGCCCACTGTGCCGTGACTTTATTTCTGTGTTATGACTGCATTTTGAATACATGAGAAGACTATGTTTATAAGCTAAATTCGTGGTTGATAGTTGTTGCCCGAGGACTGTGCAGAGGGCCCCTGCACATGCTGAGGTTTTGTTTATTACTGTATAGTTTCATGCTTTATTTCCTTACGTTCATTATGCCATAGTTATTCACGTGTATATACTGCCTCTCTTATGGTATTAATGTTTTGCTTCTGTCCATAATTTTTCATGCTTTATACTGTTGTTAACTGATTAGTGTCTTTGTTCCAGATTACAGTAGGCAGCCCGGGCATTTGCACATAGTTTTACAATAACTAATGACATGGAGTCAGTCTTATCCTTCTGCTAATTTATTTTTCTTAGTTTTTAATTCCAGCACTGTCTTATTTATTTCAGTTTTGTACATTTGCTTTATTAGTTAGATCAGATATTAAATTTCTCATGTCATTATCAGTTACCTCCGAAAGCCATAACAAGACTAATGGTTAGGGATTGAAGGATGAGTGTGTAGTTTGATATTAGTTTATTTTTCTGCAAGTTAGATGTTAAATTGCTCATGTCATTATCAATTACCTCCAAAAGCCATAGCGAGACTAATGGTGAGGGATTGAAGTACAAGTGTGTAATTTGATATTAGTTTATTTTCCTACAAATTAAATATCAGATTGTTCAAGTTGTTTATGATTACCTCCGAAAGCCATAGCGAGACTAATGGTGAGGGGTCAGAATATGAATTGATGTAATTTGATTATTAGATTTACTCTGCTTGCAATTCTTGGATTTCTTTGAGTGCATTTTCTTTTGTATTTAGACAGTAGCAAGGATAATGGGTTTCATGATCATTAGTTCACAGTTTGTTTGACTAGTATAGTGGCACATTTTCATTTTCTTTTAGGAATTAATTTTGTCATTACATGTTTTAAACCCCTTTTGAAGTTTGAAGTTTGGGAAATCATTATAAAGGACATCATTGCCTTGAACATTTATATCCATACTTGTCTTTTATAATTTCCATCTCAAATTAGGAAATCAACCAAGATAAAAACCCCCAAAATAAATAAAAACCCAAAAACAACAAAAAGTAAGAGATAGGTTATCTTGCACATATAGTGCGCCGCACTTCGTCAGCTTACAAATCCCGGATTGACAATTAAATGCAGTAATTTAGGACACACTAAATTGACCAAACATTTTGGCACCGTTGCCGGGGAAGTGTAACTAGGTAGCCAATTTCTTTATAAAAAAAACAACAATAAAAAGAAGGGAAAAATTGATAACTTTTTGAAGTATGCTCTCCTCTTGCACCTAGTGTGATCTGGAGGATCATAAAAGAGAGTTATTGGTTCAAAAATTTCTTAAGTATGCTCTCTTCTTGCACCCAGTGTGACCTGGAAGATCAAAAAGAGAATTATTAGCCCAACTTAAAAAAGAAATAAATAAATTGCATGCATAGAGCAAGAGATTCTAGGGGAAGGTTTATAGCTAGAGCCAAGAGTTCGATTTTCACAACTCCATATTCTTCAAGGCATAGACAATATTCACCACCATCTACCCATAGCCTTAAGATTCCTGGAATTCAAGGAGCAGTTGAATTAGAGGATTCTTCTACACCATCTACTAAATCTCATTTAGAAGAAGACCCTTTCTTTACTTCTACAGGAGAGCATATTGTAATTAAAGAAGTAGAATCACCTGAAGAAGAAAAGGAAGAAACTCCCTCTCATCCTCCCTTAATAGAAGAACCAGAGGACTCTGAGGACTCTAAAGAAATTATCATGACAGAAGAAGTAGTAGATGGATTCAGAGGTAGAGGTAGAGGTAGAGGAGAAGGAAATAATGGAGGCAACAATGCTGGAGGTGGAGGTAATAATGGAAGAAATAGGGAAGGAGACAACTCGTTTGGATTCCCTATAGTTGATGAGGAAACTCATATAACGATGAAAAACATCTCACCATCTATCCTCCCCAACCTTTATGGATTGCGAAGTGAGGATCCTGAAACATTTCTGTTTGAGTTTGAAGTCGTGTGCCGAACCTATGACTATGTGGAAGACTCTCAAAAAATCAAACTATTTCCTTCAACATTGAAGGGAGCCGCTTTGAAATGGTTCATGGGATTAGTTACCCAATCTATTAGGACTTGGAATGATATGAAACAAACATTTTTGGATAGATACCTGGACTATTGCATGCCCACCAATCACAAGGATGAGGTATTCAAAATGGCAAAATGAAGATGAAAATTTGGAGGATTTACTTGAAAGATTTCACTACAACTTAAAAAGAGAAAAGATGAGAAACTTAGATGAGGAAACTTTGAAATCCCTTCTATTAAAAGCCATCAGAGATGAATGGATAGATATTTTAAACATGATGGGAAAGGGAGATATCTCTCAACTTCCACTTCATGACATAGCAAAACTATGTGTCCATCTCTCAAGAGGAAAATCTAAAAGTGCAAAAGGGCCTAGAGATCCTTCTTTGATTAGAGCAAACAAATCTGCAACCAGTTCAGTAAGTAGGGCAGAGATTGGAAATATGCTTGATGAATTCAAAATTGATATCTTAGGGAGCCTTAGTGAACAATTAGACACCCTTAAAATTCAAAACAAGCAGAAAGCAGAAACTGATACTCTAGCCATCTTTTGTCTGAAATGTAGGAAGAAACATGCTTTAAGGGAATGCCCCTTGGATGCAAAAGTTATAGAAACATGTATGATTTTCTCAGAGAATCATGAGACCAAGGATTGTCCTTCAATTCCTGGACTCAAATTTGTCTTTCAAGAAGATCCAAATTCAATAGAATCTCTCTGTTTTGTTGCAAGAAGACCTTGGCAGGGGCAACAAACTCAAGGGTTTAACAACCCTATGAATTTTTAAACCCCACCAAATTGGAATCCTTGGCAACAACCTTAGCCCCAACCTCAAAATCCATATCATTCATGGGTACAAGGTATGCAAAATCCTTATGGGAGATTTGCTCAATTTTATCAATATCCTCCATCTTTTCAGAATCAAGAAGCTCCACAATTCCCAAATCAAAACCCACAACTTTCATTGTCATTTCCACAACAACAACAACCTTCTCAACAAAATCCAAATCCTCAACTCATGCTTCCATTCCAACAAAAGACAAATCAACTTCCAACTCAACCATTGCCAAATCCTAACAATAAAAATCCTCAGAATACTTACATGATAGAAGGACAACAATTTCCTACCTATATGATTGTTCCTCTCAATGATGTACAACTCAGGTCCGGTAGAGTTTTAGAAAAACATTCTATAGATGTCCAAGAGCAAGATACCTCTAAGGAGGACTCTCTTAAAGTTAATAAGGGTTTTGAGGAATCATCTCTTCAAAACTCAAACATTCAAAAAGAGAAAGAAAAGTTAACCACCACAACTCCTATAGTTGAGCAACCTGCATCTTCATCCACACCTCCTTTCCCTGAAAGATTACAAATTGATAAAGGGGTGGAAAAACAAATCTTGTTGCCACTATAATTTCCTAGATGAATTAAAAAATGTTTGTATCAAGATTCCCTTGTTACAAGCCATTAAGGAAATTCCTATCTTAGCAAAAACAATAAAGGAGTTGAGCCTTAAAAGACCAGGAAGGAAACCAAGAGATACCAGAAGGATCCACCTGGTGGGAAAAATTGCAGACATTATGATGGGAAAAGTTACCATGCAGAAGTATGTAGACCCTGGTAGTCCAGTTGTCAAAACACATATCAATGGGGTAGAAATACCAAATACTTTGATTGACTTAGGGGCTGTTATTAACATTATGAGTAGGCAGACTATGGATCAGCTCAAACTTCCCAATCTTCTCTTTACACCTACTTTATTGCAATTGGCAGATCGCTCAATCATTAAACCAGATGGTGTATTAGAAGACATCCTTGTCTCCCTAGAATCTTGGGAATATCCAGTGGACTTCATGATTTTAACTCCCAAGAGTAATCTAGGAGGACATCCTCTTATTTTAGGAAGACCTTGGCTAGCCACAGCTAATACTTTCATAAGTTGTAGGTCTTGGTACATGTACATTTCTGATGGTAACTCGACAAAGAAATTTAATCTGTATCCTCCAGCAAAAGCAATCACAGAAATAGGAGACAATGAATGGATTGATGATGAAGAGACCATACAACCTATCTTCACCATTTCTGAAATTAGTGAAGATAGTCAAATTCTGAACACATTAGAAAATTTTGAACATCTTCAAAATATGACCCCACACAATTTCAGTTGAATCTGACATAGAATATCTATCATCAAGACAAATGTCTCTTTACTCTATGGAAGAATTCGATAGTTCCGCCATTGAGATCCTTCCAGGAAAAACACTAAACATCAACAAAAATCTGGAAAGTCACAACAGGAAAAACTAACCAAAATCTTGCAAAAACATTCTACTGCATTTGCATGGGAGTATACTGATATGAAAGGGATTGATCTACATTGAGGAAAACAGCAGACCAATCAGACAACCTCAAAGAAGGACGAATCCAAACCTTAAGGAGATAGTAAAAGACGAACTCCAAAAGTTACTCAATGTAAACTTCATTTACCCTATTTCAGATAGCCAGTGGGTTTCCCCTTTGGTTATAGTTCCCAAAAAGAATGGTAAATGGAGAGTTTGCATTGATTACAGCGAATTAAACAAAGCGACCTTAAAGGATCACTTTCCTTTACCTTTTATTGATCAAGTTTTAGATACTCTTGCAGGCAAAAAGTATTTTTCATTCTTGAATGGTTTTAGTGGTTACAAACAGATTCAGGTAGCACCTGAAGATCAAGACAAAACCACATTTACTTGTCCATGGGGAACTTTTGCCTACCGAGTACTCCCTTTTGGATTGTGTAATGCACTTGCAACATTCCAAAGGGCAGTGCTAGGAATTTTTTCCGATCTAATTCATGATTGTGTAGAGGTTTACATGGATGACTTTACAGTTTATGGTGATTCATTTGAAGAGGCATTAGGAAATTTGGAAAAAGTTCTTATTAGGTGTAAAGAGACTAACCTTTCATTAAGTCATGAGAAATGTTTTATGATGTTTACTGAAGGGATTGTTTTGGGTCACCATATTTCAGGAGATGAAATTAAGGTTGATAAATCAAAAGTTGAAGTCATCTCCAAGTTACCAATTCCAAATTGTCAGAAAGATGTTAGAAGTTTTCTTGGGTTTACTGGTTATTATAGAAGATTCATCGAAAACTTCACTAAGATAGCATCTCCTCTCTTTAAGTTACTTACCAAGGACTGTGAATTCAAATGGGATCCTGACTGCCAATCTGCATTTGAAGCTTTAAAAACCAGAATATCTGAAGCACCCATCTTAAGGGGACCAAATTGGAAACTCCCTTTTCACATTTCAATAGATGCTTCAGATACAGCTCTAGGAGCTGTGTTAGGTCAGAAGGATTTAATTCCTTATGCCATTTATTACACCAGTAAAAATTTGACTCCCACTGAGTTAAATTATACTATACCTGAAAAAGATTTCTTAGCTGTTGTTCATGCAATTAATAAGTTTAGACACTACATAACAAGATATGAAACCTTTGTCCATACTGATCATTCTGCCATTAGATACCTCATGAATAAACCTATTACCAATGGCAGAGTCACAAGATGGCTTCTACTTTTACAAGAATTCAACATTACTATGTTAGATAGACCAGGAAAGCAAAATACAGTAGCTGATTTCTTGTCTAGAATTTAAAATACTAATGAAGATTCTCCAGTAGAGGATAAGTTTCCGAATGAATATATCTTTGCAGTAACTACTAAAACTCCTTGGTATGCAGATATTGCTAACTATTTGGTTACAGGAAAACTACCTTCACATCTATTTCCTAATGAAAAAGGAAAATCATTCAGGAGAGTTCAAAGTATTCTTGGATTTCTAATGAATTGTTCAAAACAGGGCTAGATTGTATGATCAGAAGATGTGTGCGCGAAGATGAGATGCCTGACATTCTTAAGGCATGTCATGATGAACCTTGTGGCGGACACTTTGCTAACAAGAGGACGGCCTATAAAATCCTTTCTTTAGGATATTATTGGCCTTCTCTCTTCAAGGATGCAAAGGAATATGTTAAAAGGTGTGACAGCTGCCAAAGAGTTGGGAGACCAACTCCTTCAAATGAAATGACTCTACAGCCACAGGTACTCATCGAACCCTTTGAGAAATAGGCTCTAGATTTCGTTGGACCTATTAATCCTCCATCCAAACAGAAAAAGTATATATTGGTTTGTATTGATTATGTTACTAAGTGGGTAGAAGCCAAGGCATTGCCTTCTGCCACTGAAAATTCAATTGTTCAATTTCTTTTTGAGGATATATTTACTTGTTTTGGTGTCCCAAGAGAAATTGTAACAGATCAGGGAAGTCAATTTACATCTAAATTGATGGAGAAGCTGATGGAGGAATACAAAATCAAGCATAAAGTCTACTCCATACCATCCGCAAGCAAATGGCCAAGTGGAATCTACAAATAAAGTTCTTGAGAGCATCATCAACAAGACTGTTCATCTCCACAGAAGAGATTGGGCAGAGAGGCTTCCTGAAGCCTTGTGGGCCTATAGAACTACATGGAGGAACACAACAGGACATTCTCCCTATGAACTTGTTTATGGGAAAGAAGTCTTGCTCCCCATCAAGTTTCAAATCAAGGCCTTCAAGATAGCAGTTCAGTTGGGGATGAGCTTATCAGAAGCCCAAAAGCACAGAATGGACCAGTTAAATGAACTAGATGAAATAAGACAAGATGCAATTCTGAGGACCGATCTAGTTCAACACCAAAGGACCAAATGGCATGATCGATTTATCAAAGAAAAGAAGTTTCAAAAAGGATATTGGGCGCTACTATTTGATTCAAAGTTTAAGGACTTCAAAGGGAAATTTCAAACTCATTGGCTTGGGCCATATGAGATTGATGAAGTCTTTAGTAATGGAGCAGTCTGAATCAAGACAATTGATGAGTTCCACACTCCTCTTATTGTGAATGGCCACCGCTTGAAGATCTATCATAAGCCACTCTCAAAAGAGGACTTTGTCAAAATATTTCAAGGAAGTTCTGCAATGAGGTTAGTGGAGAAGAATCCTTCTCCTGCATCAGCCTAATCTTTATTTCTTTCTGTTTTGAAAAAAAATTAAAAAAATAATAATAATAATAAAAGAAAAAAAAAGAGAGAAAAATTTGTATAAGATTGAAAACCAATCTTGGATTGGCAGCCTTATGCAGAAAATATAAGGTGAAAATCAGGGTCACCTGACACTTTATATTTTCACCCATCATCTTCATTTCATTTCGCTTCTTCCATTTTCATTTCATCATTTCATCCACTTCATTCACCATTTCATTCATCCAATCATTCTCACTCCACCCCACTTCTTTCCATCCATTCATCCATTACATTCCATCCCACCAATAAAATCATTGTCAGATTTATTTCACACAGCTATTTTATGCAGACAAAAGGGTATTACTGCAGTTTCTGTAGCTAAGGAGTAATTCCGCAGCCAATATCCCAATTCCGCAGCCAATAGGCTTTCTGCACCTGCATATATATTAAAAAAACACAGTCTGTTCCAAGAAGAAATCTGCAGCACAAAAGTCATCAGCAAGGAAATTTTAAAAAGGTCATGTAGCAGCAACAAACAATGAAAGGTTAGCAAAAGGAATCAAAACGCGGACACCTAAGGTATGATCTAATTTCTAAACCTACGGTTATAAAATTTTTGCATGGTTTTCGGGTTGTGTTTTTTTCCATTCAATGTAATGATTACCTATCCTCTCCATAACTCGACCAAAATCCCCATATCTCTCAGCCCTAACGGCCATCATTCATCACGATTTCAAAAGCTCACAACACGACTGCTCTTCCATTTAAATTTTCGTACCTAAGTGACGTAGACAATTGTACTACGGCTCTCTGCATTATGATTCCGCAGCCAAATGTACACTTGTGACCGAAGTCTAAGGACTTAGCCATTTTCTCTCATCATTTATAACCCTACTACGCATGCATAACCTCATTCTGTAGTTGATTCACTCCCGCATTCTCCTTGTTTTTCACTGCTCTGCCTCATTCACTACTCTGCCACCGTAACCATACTCTGCTTCATTTTTCTCCTCTGCTAAATTGTGACCACTGTTGTGAGTGTATTACGGTTGTTATGGTGAAGCCGTAATCTACTGTTGAAGCCGTAAAATTGTTGTGTATAAGCCACTGCTGAAGCCGTATAACCCTTTCTCCACAGTATTAAAACAGAGCCGATGGGTAAACTTTTGAGGGCAGAGCCAGAGGGCTCCAGATTTCTGGAAGGATATCCCCAAGTTAAATAAGCTTTGCAGAGGGCAAATTGGCTCCAGTGCATAAAGAAATTCAAGGGTTATCATAGAGAAGTCACAAAGACTTTTGCACGTTCTTTCAATGAGAAAGACAACCAAGTGGAGATAGGAGATTTGAAGTTTACAGTCACCGAAAGCAGTTTGGCACAGGCCACTTCACTTCCACAAACTGGGGAGAGATGGTTCAAAAACCGAACAGTACAAGGCCAACAATGGAAACAAATTCTAAAGAATCCAGGTATGGACACTAGCATCTTTACAAAGGGAATCCCTGTTAATATTGTCAAAGAAGAATGGACAACTTTGCTTCTACTAGTGCAAAAATTCTTTACATGTGAGGGAAGGTTTGGAGTTCTATATGTTTATCATGCCAAAATTATGATGCATTTTTTAGGAGAGCATGACATTAACCTCCCATATTTTTTATTCTCAAGCCTTAGAAAAATGTGCTCCATAGTCCAAAGAAACCCAGGAAATATTGAGCCACATTTATATCATCATGGGCTTGTTAAAATACTAGTTGAAGAACAGTTAAAGGCCAAAAGGGATACCTGGGAAATATTTCTTGTGAGAAACCACTTCCAAGAGGCAGGAGAAATCTCTGTGCCTAGAAAAATAGAGGAAAAAGAGGAGAGGTTACCCCAGAAACTGTTGTCCAAGAAGAAAATGTCCAAGACCTTGCTAAAGAAGAAAATGTTACCCATAATTCCGAGGAAGAAATTGACCTTGAGTCTGCTGTAGACATTGACCAAGCAGCCCAAGGAATCATAACAGAAACCCTGCAAGAAATATTACAAGAGGTTGTTCAAAAGAGAAAGGAGAGTAGGAAGAAACAAAAGAAAGGTAAAGAAGAAGCTATAACTCACGAAACCTACCTCACTCTTAAAAATTCCAGTGAAGAGGACACTCAGCCATTGGCACATAGGTTGTCCCAACTTCATGAGACTACCCTTTCTAAGAAGATGCAAAAACAAAAGCAGAAGCAACCAAAAGAAAAACAGAGCATCACCACCGTGAGGAGGAGCAGCAGGTTAGAAGGCAAAATGAGGGCCACAAAGAACAAAGAGTCATCCTTTATTGACTTGGGCACACCTGAGAAGGTTGTTACAAGACTTGACTTTGAGAAAAGCCCTTCACATGAGGAGCAGATTGAGACTAGTCCTCCACGTGAGGAAAGTCCTTTTGAACATGAACTTGAGTCTGAGCATGAACTTGAAATTGAGCATGAACCTGAATCTGAGAATGAGCCTAGTCCAAAGAGATCACCAGAGATTGACCCAGATCAGCAGAGATTATATAACTACTTAGAGACATTAGAACAAGCTGCTGTTGGTCCAAGCACTGTTCTACCTCTTGAACAACAGGTTCAATCAATGAAGCAAGAAATATTTGAGCTGGAGGTACTGAATCGCCACATCAAGTAGGAAAATGAAAAATTGAAGGAAAGGAGCAATGTGGACAAGATGGTTCACGATAATACAATTCTTCATATGGGTCTTTTGCAAAAAGAAAACAAAAAGCTAAAGAAGAAATGCAGGAGGCTAAACATAGATTTGATTAATTTAAGGTTCAGATGCTTGATGAAAAGACCAAGAATTGATATTTCTACATGGAGGAAGAGGAGAAGATTAGATGTCTTAGCAGAGGCATCTCAGCAGATGGATTAAACAATATCTTCATTGCATGAGGACATGCAATACCCTCGTAGTGGGGGTATGTAGAGCCTCTAACCTGTACCTATTTATCCATCATTACCTACAGCTTTTCCTCACTTATCCCTCTCTTTTGCCCTATTTTCCTCATAAAATTACCCAGATCATTACATTTGATGTCTTTAAGCATGATTGGTTGACTTTGCTAAATGTTTGACTGTTTGTCTAGATTTTTGACATATGCACAGAGTTTCCGCAGCTGTCTAGAAATTCCGCAGCCATTCAACAATTCCGCAGCCTTTTAATTGATCTCCATGTTCCATGTGTCATTTTGAGAAACGAACCACATGGGCACGTGGGAATGAAGGTGTTGAAGGTTCCTGTGCATACCTCTGGTCAATGAGGGTCCAACTCCGGTCAACAAAGCCAGCTCAAACGGTGTTGCGTGAGCTGAAAGGATACGTCACTCCAAATGGAAACTCCTCCACTCTACGCAGGTTATGGGAGACAAGATCCAACCTTGGATTCAACCTCCATAACGACCGTACCTTCCAGATCACCCACGAACCTGTTGATGTGTTGCTGAACCATTTAATTTACATGCTGTCAGTTAATTTTCAGTTTCTTGTTTTACGGAGTAGGCAGTTGTTTACTTGCTTATAAAATCCAGCTTCTGCGCACGCTTGAAGATTAGTCTTTAGTTGTTTCATTCATGTATTTGCTACGCTTTTAGTGAGCACAGAAACTCAGTTTTGAAGCTGTTGTTTCAGCACTTTTTGACTGAAATTTCTACATTATGAATTAATAGAAGACTGTTGTTTGACTCCTTTACGTAGCTGATTTCTCTTTGGGCTTTGTGGATGGAGGGCCCCCGTTCATAACAACCTTTGTACAGTAATTTACTTTCATGCTTTTACCATTCACTTCTTTTGAATTCAGCAATTTTCCTTTTCTTTAAAGACATGTACATATTTGATTTAATTTCACTGTTATTTCATTTCCAGCAATTACTTTAAACTGATTAGGACTGTCTTTTGCAGGTGTTAGCCCGGGATTGTGTGTATTTGTGCATTTTCTTTATCTCTAATAGTATTTTCAGTTGTCATATTCATAAGTTGCTGCCTTTACTCTGTTTTCCTATTTGATTTCTAGTTTAGTTTCTCAAGTTGTATGCTAACATATTGATGGTCTCTTTATCATAAGCTGTTCATCTTTAAGAGATTAGAATATTGATAACTTACAGCTTGTTTTGGATACTTTTTAGACTTATCTCTAACTACTTCTTAATCGTGTTTTACATAGTACTATATGTTGGAAGCAGAGAGTTAGGAAGAGTTAAACATTATAACTGGTCTTTAAAGTAGTTTTTCTTATCTTTTTTATTGCAGCAGCATGAGTAGTGACTAGTGCTATTAGAAAGTGGTTTTTTTTCCATTTTTGCTTTTAGTTTCATTTCAAGTTATTTCTTTCAAGCTTTTCCTTTGCAAATTTAGATGGTAGTTAGAAACCACCAATAACACACACTCACTCATTTAGAAATCACCTTACACACACTATCACTCATCTGTTTATAAATCTCCATTCCATCTTAGGAAGATAAATTGATCACAAACAACACCCCCAAACGACAAAAAGACTTAAGAGGTTGCCTAAGTACATATAGTACACCTTCACTTCATCAGCTTACGAGCCCCTGGTTGACAATTAATGAAATCAATTTAGAAACACTAAATTGACCCAAACAGCAGTCCCCTCTACACTTGGAACATCATTAGCTCCAAATGTCCCAACAGTCACAATAGAGGTAATCACAGGTACAATTGCAACAGGTACATCAATAGTAGGAACAACACCAGGCAACAGTGCTAATTTAAGCACGGAAGAATTAATAAAAGCCATGGAAGAAATGAGATTACAAGTTATAGAGATGAAACAGGTAAAAGAACAATTGGCTAAGGCAGAGAGAAATTATGATATCTCCAAAATAAGTGTTGTGGAAAAAACTAGGGAGATTAAAGCCTTAGAAATTAAAGTGAAAACATTAGAGCAAGAGCTCACTTTTGATAAGCCCCTGGCAGAAATTAAGAAAATCCCTTGGGCTAACATCATTCACTCTATTAATGATTTGTGGACATCTATCCAAGTGATTTATGAACAAATCGATTTAGTAAAAACAACCCATGGATCAATTCAGCAGACAAGAGCACAATTGGGTAGAATGCCAGATGAAGCCAATTGGCTTATACAGTTTTTGAATAACAGAAACAGAGAACAACTAGAAGAACTTGGCATCTCTGATAGGGTAGACACCATTTTGGAAATCAAAAGGGTTCTAAACAAGATAACTTTGGTGCAGAACTTAGAGAGAAGGTGTCAGGATATGCAGGTGGAAATCAATTCTTTTATGGAGAAGTTCACAGTTTTGTAGGGTAAAGGGCTACCAAGTCCTTTGGTCATTAATGACAAATTAATGAAACATATTGATTATGTAGATAAATTGAATAAATATGCTAGCAATCAAGTTATCTCATCAACAAGTACATCAGGAGTGAAAGCACTCCCCACAGGCCGAGTTCTCTATGACAGCTTATAGAACTTATTTTATATTGAACATGAGGTAAAGCACTTATTCACCATCCAACCTAACTTTTTCATATATACAGAGACATATGAAACTCTAAGGAAACTTCAGAAGGACAAATTTCCAGAGAAAAAATGGTGGGAAGACATGTTATAAATTTTGTAAATTTATCACGGGTAAATGTAAATTTTGGGCTATTTACCATAGTAAGATGAATAAAGGTGAACAGGGATCAAATAGGGTGAAGTGTATCAGAACAGGTAAAGAGAACCAGTCAAACAGGGCAGCCAGCACGAAGTTACTAAAGAAGACATCAGCAAGCCAAATAAAGGACCTACCTCCAGCACACTCAACACAAATAGGAACAAAACAACATATGTTTGCTTTTATCCTATCTTCGAGACTAGTTGTCTCTATTTTCTTGTAATAAATGATTTGTCATCACTAGAATATATCTCACTCTGTTATGAGATATTTTGTGTAAAATATTTTATATAAATACTCCCTCAATTGGAGTATTGAGGGTGGATTCATATACATTGCTGTAACACTAGTTTTTTGGAATAAAGTGCTGATTGAATCAAACTTTCATACGGCTTATTGGATAAAGAATTGAGGCAAAGGACTTTTTACAGATTTCTTGAATCAAACATCGGATCAATAAGTCCTCTATACCTTATGTGTTAAAGTTTTTCTTGTTTATTATATCATCTTTGTTTCACATCTGAATGATAAACAAAAAAGAGTAATTCAGAATATGCTTGATTGCACTTTGTCTTCAAAAGTTATTATTCTCTATGTTTTATTCTGAATTAGGATAACTAGTGAAATATTAATTGCTCATGTTTTCTAGTTCTGTCACTTTGATTATTATTTAAAGAATACTTAACTGCTCTTTACTTATAATGAATTTAAGTTCCCTTGTTCAAATAGGTTGAAGGATTCTTAACTGCTCTTCACCCATTTTGAAATCATTCCATATATTTCAAAATCTTTGTTTGTTCTCTATTTGACCATCTTGCTCTATAAAACCATCCTTTGTTAAGAAACTAAGTCCAGTAAAGCCATCTTACTTGACTCCATTAGCACAATGGCCTAAAATACTCAGTCTTATCCCTTTGCTATCGAATCTCACCACCCAAACTCAAACAAAACTCCTAAACTTCACAACTAGCCTAATATCTTTAAGAAACAAAGCTAAAACTTAAAGAAAGAGCCTTCTATGAATGCAGATTGGCTAGAATATTTCTCTAAAAGATTGGTTTGTGGTTACCTCGGCCTCCTTTCCCTTTCTTACAAATTTTGGGAAAACATGAGTGATAACATAGTGGCGATTCTGCTAGGGAACTGAATAATTTGTTTGTTACTATTGTCTACTTTATAAGCTACAGACAGAGCCTGAAGCTAGCTAGGTAGCCTTTGAAATGCTTTTGCTTTGCAATTGCAGAACTAAATGAATACTACTTCAGTCTATCTCCGGTCTAGCTTATAGATTGGACTTTTGGTTTCAAATACTTTATCAGTTCCTCTTGTCAAATAAATTCTTTGAGAAAGTTCAAAACCCATATCTAAAAGCTTCTTAAAGAAATTGTCAAAGTTGTATTGTCATACTCATTTATAGAAAAACTAAAAAAAGATATACCTAGAAACCTGACTTCAGAAAGGATTCGTTATACCAGATCTAATCTAGATCCAAATCCACCACTTATATTCGAAAATCCTAATCTGATTCCTAGGATTCTTAGGAGGCAGGAGAGCCAAGATAGTTCGGCTAGTTCTCAACCTCTATACAGATCAAGATCTTGTCCTGTGAAGTGGATTTACCTTGAGGAAAAAACTTTTGATGAGTGGTTTGAGACCTATTTATTCGTAACCTTTTCAAAGTCAGGGTTAGCCCACGCAATTCATGATCCCGTATTTATTGAAGATTTGCAACTTGAAGTTGTCACTTCACACCTTGAAAGCAATTTTCATAACTCCATTCAGTCAAAGCTTACCTCTGAAGGAACACCAAACCTTTCTGTGATCACTATAGCCTCTCCAAGTTCATCATCAACACCTCAGACTTCCCAACCTCAAGCTACACCTTCCACCCCTCCATCTACAACTTACATTCCCATTGTCATCCCTACCACACCAGTTGTCACATCTATTCTTGAAATTATGGAAAATAGATACACTCCCCTGAACCTACCTGCCAACTTGGGTGCTATGCCCCAAGATTATCATAGCAATATTACCCAATTTGATGGCTCTGGAACTTACACAGCTCAACAACATACTAAGAAAATGACCGACTATTTTGAAATATATGAAGTTGATACTGATGATGTTAGAATGAGAGTATTTGTTCAAAGTTTGATTGGAGATGTTAGAACATGGTTTAGAGCCCTTCCTGCAAATAGTATCAATGACCTACAAACTCTTTATCAAACATTCTTAAATAGATTGGAAAAGAAGAAAGATCCTCTCCACATTTTATCAGAATATGAAACCCTGAAAAGAGGCGCCCAAGAAACCGTCCAAGATTAATGTACTAGGTTTAATAATGCTTACCAGGCTATTCCTCAAAATTTAAGACCTCCTCCATATTTGGCATTGATCAAATTCCCTGATGGATTTGATTCTGATATGGTATACCAGCTTAGGGAAAGAGCTCCTCGAACCTTAGAAGAGATGCAAAGTATAGCTGTCATTGTTGAAGCCAACCTCATATCTAAACGAGCTAGAGCTAGAGCTGAAAGGAGGACACCTTTCAAAGAGGAACCTTCTGCACTTGAACAAAAAATAGATGTTGTTATTAAAGGAATGTATAGGTTTGGAGATAGAGTATAAATGGTCGAGAGAAAATCCCCTTGGGAGGGTCAACCAAGCAATACTGGTAGAAATCCAAATTTCAGGAAGAACCAAAATCCTAATACTAGAAAGACTAGGCCTGACCAAAATATTAGGCCTCCATTCCAGGAAAACTTAAAGAAAGAGCCTTCTCTAAATGCATATTGGCTATAATATCTCTCTAAAAGATTGGTTTGTGGTTACCTCGGCCTCCTTTCCCTTTCTTACAACTTTTGGGAAAACATGAGTGATAACATAGTGGCAATTCTACTAGGGAACTGAATAATTTGTCTGTTACTATTGTCTACTTTATAAGCTACAGATAGAGCCTGAAGCTAGCCAGGTAGCCTTTGAAATGCTTTTGATTTGCAATTGCAGAACTAAATGAATACTACTCCTGTCTATCTCTGGTCTAGCTTATAGATTGGACTTTTGGTTTCAAATACTTTATTAGTTCCTCTTGTCAAATAAATTCTTTGAGAAAGTTCAAAACCCATATCTAAAAGCTTCTTAAAGAAATTGTAAAAGTTGTATTGTCATACTCATTTATAGAAAAACTCAAAAAAGATATACCTAGAAACCTGACTTCAGAAAGGATTCGTTACACCAGATCTAATCTAGATCCAAATCCACCACTTATATTCAAAAATCCTAATCTGATTCCTATGATTCTTAGGAGGCAGGAGAGCCAAGACAGTTCTGCTAGTTCTCGGCCTCTATACAGATCAAGATCTTGTCCTGTGAAGTGGATTTACCTTGAGGACAAAACTTTTGATGAGTGGTTTTATTCGTAACCTTTTCAAAGTCAGGGTTAGCCCACGCAATTCATGATCCTGTATTTATTGAAGATTTGCAACTTGAAGTTGTCACTTCACACCTTGAAAGAAATTTTCATAACTCCATTTAGTCAAAGCTTACCTCTGAAGGAACACCAAACCTTTCTGTGATCACTATAGCCTCTCCAAGTTCATCATCAACACCTCAAACTTCCCAACCTCAAGATACACCTTCCACCCCTCCATCTACAACTTACATTCCCATTGTCATCCCTACCACACTAGTTGTCACATCTATTCTTGAAACTATGGAAAATAGATACACTCCCCTGAACCTACCTGCCAACTTGGGTGCTATGCCCCAATATTATCAGAGCAATATTACCCAATTTGATGGCTCTGGCACTTACACAGCTCAGCAACATACTAAGAAAATGACCGACTATTTTGAAATATATGATGTTGATGCTGATGATGTTAGAATGAGAGTATTTGTTCAAAGTTTGACTGGAGATGTTAGAACATGGTTTAGAGCCCATCCTGCAAATAGTATCAATGACCTACAAACTCTTTATTAGACATTTTTAAATAGATTGGAAAAGAAGAAAGATCCTCTCCACATTTTATCAGAATATGAAACCCTAAAAAGAGGCACCCAAGAAACCGTCCAAGATTAATGTACTAGGTTTAATAATTCTTACCAGACTATTCCTCAAAATTTAAGACCTCCTCCTTATTTGGAATTGATCAAATTCCCTGATGGATTTGATTCTGATATGGTATACCAACTTAGGGAAAGACCTCCTCGAACCTTAGAAGAGATGCAAAGTATAGCTGTCAGTGTTGAAGCCAACCTGATATCTAAACGAGCTAGAGCTAGAGTTGAAAGGAGGACACCTTTCAAAGAGGAACCTTCTACACTTGAACAAAAATTAGATGATATTATTAAAGTAATGGGTAGGTTTGGAGATAGAGTATAAACGGTCGAGAGAAAATCCCCTTGGGAGGGTCAACCAAGCAATACTGGTAGAAATCCAAATTTCAGGAAGAACCAAAATCCTAATACTGGAAAGACTAGGCCTGACCAAAATATTAGGTCTCCATTCCAGGAAAACTTAAAGAAAGAGCCTTCTCTGAGTGCATATTGGCTAGAATATTTCTCTAAAAGATTGGTTTGTGGTTACCTCGACCTCCTTTCCCTTTCTTACAACTTTTGGGAAAACATGAGTGATAACATAGTGGCGATTCCGCTAGGGAACTGAATAGTTTTTTTGTTACTATTGTCTACTTTATAAGCTACAGACAGAGCCTGAAGCTAGCCAGGTAGCCTTTGAAATGATTTTGCTTTGCAATTTTAGAACTAAATGAATACTACTTTAGTCTATCTCCGGTCTAGCTTATTGGACTTTTGGTTTCAAATACTTTATCAATTCCTCTTGTTAAATAAATTCTTTGAGAAAGTTCAAAACCCATATCTAAAAGCTTCTTAAAGAAATTGTCAAAGTTGTATTGTCATACTCATTTATAGAAAAACTAAAAAAAGATATACCTAGAAACCTGACTTCAGAAAGGATTTTTTATACCAGATCTAATCTAGATCCAAATTCTCCACTTATATTCGGAAATCCTAATCTGATTCCTAGGATTCTTAGGAGGCAGGAGAGCCAAGACAATTCTGCTAGTTCTTGGCCTCTATACAGATCAAGATCTTGTCCTATGAAGTGGATTTACCTTGAGGACAAAACTTTTGATGAGTGGTTTGAGACCTCTTTATTCGTAACCTTTTCAAAGTCAGGGTTAGCCCACGCAGTTCATGATCCCGTATTTATTGAAGATTTGCAACTTGAAGTTGTCACTTCACACCTTGAAAGAAATTTGCATAACTCCATTCAGTCAAAGCTTACCTCTGAAGGAACACCAAACCTTTTTGTGATCACTATAGCCTCTCCAAGTTCATCATCAACACCTCAGGCTTCCCAACCTCAAGCTACACCTTCCACCCCTCCATCTACAACTCACATTCCCATTGTCATCCCTACCACACCAATTGTCACATCTATTCTTGAAACTATGGCAAATAGATACACTCCCCTAAACCTACCTGCCAACTTGGGTGCTATGACCCAATATTATCATAGCAAGATTACCCAATTCGATGGCTCTGGCACTTACACAGCACAACAACATACTAAGAAAATGACCGACTATTTTGAAATATATGAAGTTGATGCTGATGATGTTAGAATGAGAGTATTTGTTCAAAGTTTGACTGGAGATGTTAGAACATGGTTTAGAGACCTTCCTGCAAATAGTATCAATGACCTACAAACTCTTTATCAGACATTCTTAAATAGATTGGAAAAGAAGAAAGATCCTCTCCACATTTTATCAGAATATGAAACCCTGAAAAGAGGCGCCCAAGAAACCGTCCAAGATTAATGTACTAGGTTTAATAATTCTTACCAGGCTATTCCTCAAAATTTAAGACCTCCTCCATATTTTGCATTGATCAAATTCCCTGATGGATTTGATTCTGATATGGTATACCAACTTAGGGAAAGACCTCCTCGAACCTTAGAAGCGATGCAAAGTATAGCTGTCAGTGTTGAAGCCAACCTGATATGTAAACGAGCTAGAGCTGGAGTTGAAAGGAAGACACCTTTCAAAGAGGAACCTTGAGCACTTGAACAAAAATTAGATTCTATTATTAAAGGAATGTATGGGTTTGGAGATAGAGTATAAACGGTCGAGAGAAAATCCCCTTGGGAGGGTCAACCAAGCAATACTGGTAGAAATCCAAATTTCAGGAAGAACCAAAATCCTAATATTGGAAAGACTGGGCCTGGCCAAAATATTAGGCCTCCATTCCAGCAAAATTATGTTGAAGCCTCAACTTCTGATGAATCAACAGAATACACTCAAATTAATTTGATTGGACTCAATAATGAACAACAAGTTTTCTTGACCCAAGAGGATCAAGAAGCTCACGTGTTTAAACAATTCCAAACTCAGTCAGGTGAATAATTTGAATTCGGGGAGGGATATGATACTGCCATTTATGAAGTCCACAAAAAATATAATCTGAGGAGTAGAAGAATAAATGTTCCTGAAACCAATAGACAGAAAGATACAAAACGGTCCAACAAAGGTAAGAGCAATACTACCCCTATACATATTCTTTCCAGAACAAATACTAATCCAAATAACCCAATTATTGAAGATGTATCTGATAATCAACCACATAACATACAATCTTCCACTTATATTCCTCCCAAAGGAAACGTAGAATAACCTCTAGAAGTTGATTTGGAAACAACTTCAGCTCATAACCCCACTTATGAAAATGAGAGAAATACAGAAAATACAGCAGAAAAGGAGAATCCAATTGTCTGAAATACAAGAACTCAGATTGAAAAACCTTTTAGCCTTGATACTGAAGTAGGAAAATTAAAAATAGTAGTTCCATTGTTAGAACTAGATAAACATGATGTCTACAGAGGTCAAATCAGTAGATCACTCCAAATTTCTATGAATGAAGATTTAGTAAATGTTTTTGATGATCAACATGAATTGATTTTTGGCCCTGAGATAAATGGAAAATCAATAGATGGAGGAATCCCTCCTTTCTATGTAAGTCTGAACATACATGATAAAATACTTCACAATGCCATGTTTGATTCTGGTGCTTCTCATAACTTAATGCCTAAATCTGTGATGGATAAACTAGACCTAGACATCACCAGGCCATATAAACACCTCTTCTCTTTTGATTCAAGTCAAGTCAGTTGTCTAGGATTGATCAAAGACTTATGTGTATCGCTAGTCCAATATCCTGCCAAAACCATTTTAATGGACATAGTAGTAGCTGATATCCCACCAAAGTATGGTATGCTATTGTTTAGATCTTGGGGTGCAAATCTTTAAGGATATCTACAGTTGGACATGTCTTATGCTACTATTTCAGTATTTGGTCAACCTAAGAAACTGTACAGAGAAACTGTAATGAAATATGTGGTGAGTAGCCAGGAGAGACCTCAAAATTTCCCTATCTACTCCATTCACTCTGATATGGATTCTTTCATTCTCTACAATGCTGAAATTGATCCTTTAAATGAAGTAAAATTTTTAGCAGCTGAACAAAAAGAAATTAAAAATGAGAAGTCTAGTGTTCAAATTCAAGAAATTTCTAAGAACAATAATACATCAGATACTCAAAAGGAAACAAAAGAGATTAGAAAACCAGATCTTCCTATTAAACAAATCCTTGAGACTCCTGATACTAACTATGAACATGAGATCCTTTGGTACTTAGAATTTGATGGTTCAGTTAACAAGTTAGGAGCAGGAGCAAGAATTTGGGTGCACAATCTTGAAAATGATCATGCTGAAGGTCATGCCTACAGGTTAAACTTTAAATGCACTAATAATATGACTGAATACGAAGCTATATTGCTAGGTCTTAAACTATTCAAAAGTTTAGGGGCAATTAGGGTATCAGTATTAGGAGATTCTGATTTAATTATTCAACAGATAAAAGGAAATTTTCTTACAAACAATCCCATATCAATATCTTATAGAGGAACAGTGATTGAGATTCTTAATACATTTCTAGAAACTCAGCTGGATAAAATCCCAAGAAAATATAATTTGCATGCACATATCTTGGAAATGTTTGCCAACACCTGTAAACTACCATTTGAGCCCAATCGTCAGTTCAAAACTAAGATTAGACACAGGCAAGCCATACCTGACAATGTAAATAATTGTCAAGTATTTGACAATGATATTTAGATTAACAATTTCTTAACCCTAGAGGAAGAGTTTTCTAGTACTAATATAGATATAGATACAGTTACTGAATTTGATTAAACAAATCAGATAGAAATAAACATTTCAGCAGAAAGTGCAACTCAAATGCTCCACCCATCAAAATTTACCAATAAAGAAATATATGATCTCAAAGAAATGGACATTGATGAAATTATTGAAGGAGAATCTGAAGTTATTAATTTGGAAGATAATTAGTTGCCTAAAGGATTAAATCCTTTGGAAGATTTCTTTGATTTTAATGATATCACAAATAAACCCAAAATGGAACCTCTAAAAGCAAACATTGAAGACTATAACTTGGGAACTGAAGAAAATTCAAAAATGGTAAAATTATCCAAAATCTTTGCCCCCTGATAGAAAACTCAAATATGTTGAATTAATGAGAGAATTCCAGGATGCCTTTGCCTGGAGCTATGAAGACCTGAAATCATATGATACCTCTATAATTCAACATACAATCCCTCTAAAGGAAAATAAAAAACCATTCAAACAAAAGCTGAGAAGGATTAATCCTGTATTGCTTCCCTTAATTGAAAAGGAAATCAAAAGAATGTATGAAGTAGGGATAATTGCTCCTATCAGATTTTCAAAGTAGGTTTCTAATTTAGTACCTATAAGGAAAAAGACTAGAGAAATTAGGCTATGTGTTGATTTAAGAAATGTAAACAAGGTTTCTTTGAAGGATAATTACCCTTTACCTAAAATGGATCATATTTTACAAAGGGTGGTAGGTGCTTCTAGGATTTCACTTTTGGATGGGTTTTCAAACTATAACCAGATTCTGGTTCACCCTGATGACCAGGAAAAAACTACTTTTACAACACCATGGGTAACATTTAAGTATATTAAAATGCCATTTGGACTCAAGAATGCAGGGGAAACTTTTGAACGAGAAATGGACATAGCTTTTGCAAAAGAAATTCATGATTTTTTGGTCATATATCTAGATGACTTGACTATTTTTTCTAAATCAGATCAGCAAAATTTAGATCATCTGAAACAAGTATTATTAAAATGCAGACAATATGGCATTTCTCTAAATCCTAAAAAGTCCCTGTTTGGTCTAGAAGAAGGTAAACTCTTAGGCCATATCATCTCCAAATATGGCATTAGAATTGATCCTGCTAGAGTAGAAGCCATTCTACAAATACCCCACCACAGAAATGTCAAAAAACTTCAAGCTTTCCTAGGAAAGATTAAATTTTTAATAAGATTTATATCTAACTTAGCTGAATTAATTAGACTGCTTAATAATATGTTGAAAAAAGATTCAAAGGTTAAATGGACAGTAGAAACCAAAAAAGTGTTTGAAGAAATTAAAATGGCTTTGACTAGAACACCGGTCCTGACAAGTCCAAAGTTTGATAGAGACTTCATAATATTTTCATTTGCATTAGAACACACCATTGCTGCTGTTTTAATACAAAAATATAATCAAGGATGTGAGAAACCCATAGCCTCTTTTAGTTAAGCAATAAGATATGCACCATTAAAGTACAAAATCATTGAAAAACAAGCCTATTCACTTGTAAAAGCTATTAAAGACTTTAGAATCTATATATTGCACTCCCATGTAATAGCCTATGTACCAAATGTTATTGTCAAATAAATCTTGACCCAAGATGGAATTGAAGGCAAACGAGGTAAATGGATTGCTACTATATTGGAATATGATATTGAAATAAAACCCACCAAGCTTATAAAAGGACAAGGATTGGCTAAAATTATGACTGAAACAAACTGTCAAGCCCTGGATATTAATGAACTGGATAATGAACAGGAGATGGCGACTCCACAAATCAGCTAGGCCTTCTTAGATTCACCTTGGTATGTTGATATAATTTATGTATTATTAAACCTGCAAGCTCTTCCAGGGTTATCCACAACTAAGAAAGAATTTTTAAAGATGAAAGCTTCAAAATTTTGTGTTTTAGATAATGTTTTCTTTTGGAAAAATCATGAAGGTATTCTATTGAAGTGTTTAGTAAATGAAGAAGCTGACAAGGTTCTTAAAGAATTTCATGCAGAAGACTGTGGTGGACACCTTTACTAGAAATCAACTGCAGACAAAATCCTCAGAGCTAGATTTTATTGGCCAACCTTGTTCAGTGATGTAAAGAAATTTGTTACTGCTTGCCACAAATGTCAGCTTTTTGAAGGCAAGAGGAAACTATTACCCTTACCCCTGAGACTAATTTCCACTAAAAATCTAGTACGATAAATACATAGAAGAAGGGCCAGTTAATGGTTGGATGTTGAAACATTACTTTGATCCAACTTTTTAAGATATTCTTACTTTAACATGTACATACTATATCCTTGGTAATGCCACAATTTGGATTGGATAGTAACTTGTTGAAGTTGAAGCCCGAAGAGAAGGCCCTAAGCTTCAGAAGTATTACTGTCATACATACAATAAAGCAACTAGCAGAAGGAGATTTTAGAGCACAGTCATAATCATTCAAAAGGCCATCTGACCTGCTGTTCTTGACTTTTCACCAGGAAAAGTCATCCCCAAGTGGAGCCAGTGTTATGCTCCTATACCAATAGGTGTCATATTTCATGATTGACTTGATGAGCTCTATAATATCTTCATACCTTTTCTTGTTTCAAAGGTTTTCCATATTTTCAAAATAATAAAAAAATTTAAAAAATGTAAAGTGAGTATACCCTAAAAGAAAAATCAGAAGGTGAAAATAATAAAATGGTCAAAAAAGTGAAAGAAATGAACCCCAAACAAAATAGACCAGGAAAGTGTGCAAGTCCAAATGCCACTACTATCTGACTTTCTGTAATAAGTAATTGTGTGCAGCTTGTTAAACTTTTTCCACAATTTATGGAGAGTCAAACTATTTAAACTTGGCTCATTCATTTTTCAATTTCATGCTGTCAAATAGAGAATAAAATCTAACCAGACTATTTAATCTTGGTAGATGAGTAGATAGGCAGAGTAAATAAAAAGGAGCTCAACAGTTTAATCTGAGCCCTTGGATGTAATAAGTGCAGAATTAGGTAGGCTTGCCATGTAAAAGAAAAGGATGATTTGATAAGGGTTTGCTAGTATAAGTGCACCCAAATAAAGAAGAAAAAATGTCAGGCTAAAGTAGGTAGGGTAGGTAGATGGTGTTGCAGAGTTACTTGTGATGAATTATGTCTCTAACTATGTTGATATTTACTTTTATCAGAAGTGCAAGGTAGAAATTACACTTGATGCAGTTCAAGCAAGACAAGGTCAAATAATTAACTTCCATTCACATTTTTCCTTAAAGATTTCACTAATTTCCCCTAAGTATTAAGGTCTTTGAAAATCAAAGGGGCTCAGAGAATTTTTATGACTTCTGGGGAGACTGGACCCTTGGCCCAATAATAAAAAAGCCTAAGTACTCAAAATCATCTATTAAATCATTCATCTCGTTTCATAAAGTTTTCCTAAGTAAAAATCCTATTTCACTTAGGAAAAGCATAATATCACCTGAAAACCCTTTTTCCCACTTTAGCCTAAGTTTTAAATGCCAATTTCTAACATTTTAACTTGGTGCTTTTCATTTCGAAGTCATATTAACCTTTAATTATTATTATATAAATCCCGAAAAATACATTTACCCTTCCTGTAAAATGTAATTATTATATTAATCCCCTTATTTTTTATATATCCCGCCCCTGGTTGAATATAGCCTTAATCATCGTTTAATGGAGGATTAACAAGTTAATCTATGATTCGTTAAGAGCCTAAACTCCCCACCACACCATATGGAATTAATTAACCCTTTAGGTTAATTAATAACCAACCTCGACCAATAGAATTGTCCCTGATATGAATAAACATTGTTGAATACATCGGGCCCGCCACAAATTAAATCCCTGCCATCTCCAATGCCCATCCACTGTCCGATCTCTGCCTTCTCATCCAACGGTTGACGACGATATAACACCCCCCCTGGTGACCGCACTTTAACTCGTGATCACCAGGCGGTTTTCCACTCGTACCACTGCCACGTGTTGTGCTGCCAACATGCTCGCTCGCCCCCGGCCCAAAACCACCCAGCTTCAAAAGCGGTGCAATGCAAACCGCTTACCACCCTCCACATAATGACAGTGTCACATCATGCTTACGTCATCCGCCCAATAATTGCAAAAAGACCTGCCAACCTGAAATTCATTAAATAAATGATAAAATGTCATTTTCGTTGTAGTTTTCTGCATCCTGAGCTCCCATGCAAAATTAATGACCAAGTCCACTGTTCCAGTTTCCCAACTGCCACCCGTCCAGAAAGACTACAACAACGAGCTCATAGCCTATCAACCAACCTACCATTATACGATTTTCCTCTTTAACACAGGTATTTATCCAGTTTACCTTGCAACCCTGCAATTTCGGTTTTCTACTAAGAATTTTACTAGAAAAGGCCAAATTCAAGTTAAAAATAGTCTATATCTGCCATAAAAAGACCCCAAAACTGTTGTTTAGTCTGTTTTCCCATAGAAAGTCTAAATTCCATTTTGAATACGCAAGAAACAAATATGGAAGCCCCTATAGCCCTGAATGTCCCGCCCATGAATGCACTCCATAAATACTTAGATTATCTACCCCTAGCTGACAAATATTTTCAAATAAAAGATTTATCTGGTGATAGTAATCATCTTAAAATATTCTGCCAAATTAGAGATAGTCATTTGAATAAGTCTGACATTTTTGGATTGTGGGAATCTAACCTTCCCATGTATTTCCTCCGCTCAGTCCATGTTTTTTTAGAGATAATTCATCATTGTTGTGCCAATTATGACCATGTCCATAGAGCAGTTATGTCCCCATCCCAAACTGTCCTTTTCCCCATAACTGCTAAATCCACTGTTACCAAACTACCAGCCCAAAGGCCCACCTCCTTATCTGCAAACTTGCTTCACAGAAACTGGAAGACTCATTGTTGATATGATATCCCTGATAATGGGATTCAACTCCAGTGAATTTGTTGATGATATTACCCTAGTGTTACTATCAATGTTCACTCCAGGACAGCCCCCTGCTATCAGATATGACTATGCACTTTCACTGCCAATAAAATCCATGATAAATTCATGAATTTGGAAAGGGAAGGAGTTTTCAAATACACCTCTTTCATATACCATCTTTTGTTATATCATCAACCAGACATCTTTCCTTTCCCCATCAGGAAATTGGACTCAAAGGGAAATCGAAGGTCTGTTATCTTTTGGAGTTCAATCTTTCATAAAACCCTGGAGTCCCCTTACACTTATAATGAGTTCATTGATTTATTTGTACATCCAGCAACCTCTCTATTGATAGGAGTTTCCCCTCCTAGGATCAGTCGTGACATGGAGAAAATTCTCCAGCTCTCAAAGCAATACTGGATAGGTGACTGGTACTTGTACAAAAATCACACAGAAATGAGAATGTATGGGTGTAACCTCTGCCCTTTAAAGCTACCTAAATATGTGCCCATGAGATTATTTGCACTAGAGTATTTCAGACAGATCATCAATGTAGATTTAGTCCATTTTTGTGCTGCAAAGAAGAAGGCCCATTTAAGAATAAAGAACTAGCTAAGCCCTTTTGTTATCAATTCTAGAGATGCATGGCAAGAAGTTGAAAAGATTTTAGAAGACCGCCTTAAATTAAGAAAAAATTTTGGTGGGTGCCATATGACCCTAACAATTTCATAAGTGACAGAATGAAAAAAAATAGGTGTATCCCCCTATATCCACCATAGGATCCCAAAGATTGAGAATTTTCCAAACTTGGATGAATGGGTAGAAGGGACCCTAATAGAAGATATTAGTGAATAGGAAAAAATGGAAAATGCTATGAGAGATTTTGAAAAGACCCTTGACCTGGACTCTTTTGGACAGGTACCACTCAAGCTGCCTCAAAGATCAGAGATTGGTACATCCTCTGCTGGAACTTCTCATCAACCTACACAGGAAGCCAACATACCAGCTACAGGAACTTCCAAAGGCAAAGAAATAGAGACCACAGAGTAGCCTACAATGTCAGATTGGCCTGGAATGTCCAAAGAATAGAGTCAAGTACAAATTCCTCCAGCCCAAACTAAAGCAGTAGAAATTCTAGCATTGCAAACTCCTCTAAATGAGGCAAGAAATAAAAAGAGAGACAGAGAAACCACCACACCTATCAGTGGACCCACAGGAGACCTTGGAGCAAAGAGGCAAAGATTGAATGTTGTGTTAGAAGAGGAAATAATTGAAGAAATTGTAGACAACTAGAGAGAAGAAAGAGCTAGCCAAAAAACTTTTACAGTGGGAGGAAAATTTGCCAGCTCACAGATGCAAGAGTTAGAAAGAGAACACAGTACATAAGTGTCATCCCTCAGGACACAAAGTAAATAGGCCTCAGACATCAAGAAAACTTTCACAGAGATAAAAGCCAGAAATGATCCTCTAAGACTTCAAATTTACAGTCGGTATTTGAAAATGGCCCCCACAAACCAACAGAGATTAATGTCAACCTATGACATTAAGGAAGACAAAATGTTAATGAGTTAATTTAAGCCAAAGGTGCAGCAATCCCAGTCAGCAGCAGATTACATCAGAACAAACTTCGAGGTCTTAGCCAAAGACATTCATCCTATGGACCAAATTGAGCTTCACAAATAAACTGGTGAAATGGTTTATTCCACACTGACTGACAAAACAATGCCGGCCCACAAGTTACAAAATTCCTTGGACAATACAACTGCTCAATTACGTTTTGAGAAAGCCTCTTCTCTAGCCAAGGATAATATAATCGAATCATTAGAATAAATCATAATTGGATTGGGACATGATCCCAAAGATGCTAAAGGCATAAATGCACTAATCAAGAAAAAAGAAGAGGACATTATTGCCCTAAGGAAACAGTTGAAGCTACCTCCCTCAAGGCATCCACAAACTGCAAAAGTTATACAACAAAAATCTGAAGAGGATATGATGGATATGCTCTTGAAACTTAATGAAAGATTAAATGATATAGAGCAGGCATTAGAAAAAGCACTTAAGGAAAAGTAGGGAGAGTCAACCTCTCAGCCTCTTGAGGTAATCCTATAGTCTCAACTGTAGTCCTCTCTACACTTGGAACAACATTAGCTCCAAATGTCCCAGTAGTCACAGCAAAGGTAATCACAGGTACAATTGCAACAGGTACATCAACAATAAGAACAGCACCAGGAAACAGTGCTGATTTAAGCACAGAAGAATTAATAAAGCCATGAAAGAAATGAGATTACAAGTTACAAAGGCTAAACAGGTAAAAGAACAATTGGCTAAGGCAGAGAGAAATTATGATATCTCCAAAATAAGTGTTGTGGAAAAAACTAGGGAGATTAAAGCCTTAGAAAGTAAAGTGAAAACATTAGAACAAACGCTCACTTTTGATAAGCCCCTAGCAGAAATTAAGAAAATCCTTTGAGCTAACATCGTTCAGTCTATTAATGATTTGTGGCCATATATCTAAGAGATTTATGAACAGATTGATTTAGTAAAAACAACCCATGGAGCAATTCAGCAGACAAGAGCGTAGTTGGGTAAAATGCCAGATGAAGCCAATTGGCTTATACATTTTTTGAATAATAGAAACAGAGAACAACTGGAAGAACTTGGCATCTCTGATAGGGTAGACACCATTTTGGAAATCAAAAGGGTTCTAACCAAGAGAACTTTGATGCAGAACTTAGAGAGAAGGTGCCAGGATATGCAGGTAGAAATCAATTCTTTTATGGAGAAGTTCACGGTTTTACAGGGTAAAGGGCTACCAAGTCCTTTGGTCATTAATGACAAATTAATGAAACATATTGATTATGTAGATAAATTTAATAAGTATGTTGGCAATCAAGCTAGCTCATCAACAAGTACATCAGGAGTGAAAGCACTCCCCACAGGGCAAGTTCTCTACGACATCTTAGAGAACTTATTTTCTATTGAACATGAGGTAAAGCACTTATTCACCATCCAACCTAACTTTTTCGGATATACAGAGATGGATGAAACTCTAAGGAAACTCTCGGGTAAATGTAAATTTTCAGATATTTACCATAGTAAGATGAATAAAGGTGAACAGGGATCAAACAGGTCGAAGTGTATCAGAATGGGTAAAGAGAATCAGTCAAACAGGGCAGCCAGCACAAAGTTACTAAAGAAGACAGAAACAATCCAAATAAAGGACCTGCCTCCAACACACTCAGCACAAATAGGAACAACTTAACATCTGTTTGCTTTTCTCCTATCTTCGAGACTAGTTGTCTCTATTTTCTTGTAAAAAATTATTTGTCATCACTAGAATATATCTCACTCTATTATGAGATATTTTGTGTAAAATATTTTGTATAAATACTCCCTCAATTGGAGTATTGAGGGTGGATTCATATACATTGCTGTAGCACTGGTTTTTGGAATAAAGTGTTGATTGGATCAAACTTTCATATGGCTTGTTGGATAAAGAATTGAGGCAAAGGACTTTTTACATATTTCTTGAATCAAACACCGGATCAATAAGTCCTCTATACGTTATGTGTTAAAGTTTTTTCTTGTTTATTATATCATCTTTGTTTCAAATCTGAATTATAAATAAAAAGAGTAATTTAGAATATGCTGGATTGCACTCTGTCTTCAAAAGTTATTATTCTCTATGTTTTCTTCTAAATTAGGATAAACAATGAAATCTTAATTGCTCCTATTTTCTAGTTCTGCCACTTTGATTATTATTTAAAGAATACTTAATTGCTCTTTTCTTGTAATCAATTCAAGTTCCCTTGTTCAAATAGGTTGAAGGATTCTTAACTACTCTTCACCCATTTTGGAATCATTCCATATATTTCAAAATCTTTGTTTTCTCTGTTTGACCATCTTGCTCTGTAAAACCATCCTTTGTTAAGAAGCCAAGTCCAGTAAAGCCATCTTACTTGACTCCATTAGCCCAATGGCCTAAACTACTCAGTCTTATCCCTTTGCTATCGAATCTCACCACCCAAACTGAAATAAAACTCCTAAACTTCACAACTAGCCTAATATCTTTAAAAGACAAAGCTAAAACTTAAAGAGAGAACCCTCTCTCGATGCAGATTGGCTAGAATCTATCTCTAAAATATTGGTTTGTGGTTACCTCAACCTCTTTTTTCTTTCTTACAACTTCTAGGAAAACCTGAGTGATAACAACATGCACGATGGGTGAGTCACTGGTAGAAGGTGTGCGGGTGACCCGTGTTGGGTGCCCAGATGAAAGAGGTGACCATGTATGGATGAGTTAGGATGCAGACAGGTGCACGACGTGTGGCAACGAGTGTAATTAGCTATGTGTTGGAGCCGACCCATGGGTGCAATGATGCACATGAAGGGACACGATGGTTCGTTGGAATGGGGTGTGTCGAGGTTATGTGTTAGGTCAGTCGGGCATGGATGATGATGGAGCCGACCCTTGTTATCCCCGAGAGACACGACCCTTGGGTGAAAGGATGTGTATAAGTAAGGAGGATGGCACTCAACCAAGGGACGTTGAACTAAAACTTCCACATCAGAGAACAAGTGTGAAGGAAGGAGTTGGGAGAAAACAGAAGGAAGAGAAGGTCGTGGGTAAAAGGGTTGCACCGGCAGGTGGATTATAGTGGATGGGTTGGAATTAGTAGTGCAAGCAAGTAGAGCAGGTCAGGTTACCAACTGTATACGTAGGTCACATTGCGTGTGGGCAACCTGCCCTCACTATGGTCCGCACTAACAAGTAGAGTTTGGGTGCCGCAGAATGGAAATTCGAGTGGACTGGCGGCATACTTGGGTGCAGGTGATACCAGTCGGAGTTTAGGTATGGATTTGTGTCATGTAGGCTACGAGCCATGTATCATGACCACACAAAAAGATGGGATGAAAGAATAGTTGAAGAAGATAAATTGATGATAAGTTATTTCTGTTGCATTGTTAAGAACACTTATTGGAAAATTGACCAAGTGTTGAAGTAGGCGCAGACCGTGTACTCAAGTATTGGTAAAAGGAAAAAGTACAGTGTTTTTGCACCCACTTATGTGTGGTTAAAAGACTACCACTAGGGTAGGGGTGTGACATGGGGTCTCCTAGTCCCTCTTTGACTAAAGTTGCCAAATTGTGGGGAACCTGAGGTTTCCATGCCCTACCTTATCGAAAGCGTCCCAAGTGTGGGAAATTTTGGGTTACCATGTCTTGTCACGATGGAAATCACCCGGGTGCAGTAAATTTGTTGTTTCTGTGTCCCTCCTATGACAGAAGTCATTTCCCAAGCACACGGACATCGAGTTTGCAACCTCACATCAAGAAAAAGGCTTGGTTGTTCAAGAGAATGAAGGTTTCTTCATTGGTAAAGAATCTCACTGAGGATCAAAGGATGGAGTCTCTTCTAGAGCTAGTCTACCAGGGACTATCAAAAGTTGAAAGAAGGACGAAGTATCGGGGAATGAAGTGCTCGAGAAACAAAGTGGAGAGAGGACGAAGGACTTGACTTGTGCTTAAAGGATATTTTGGTCAAGGGTATAGGGTTTGGCATTTATCAATAAGAAGCTTCAATAAGAGAAATTTATGAAAGGTTTTTCCTCTCTAAGTGAGAGAGGTTTTTCCCTAGCAGAGAGCCAACATATTGTGTTCTTGTTCTTACATTTTTGGCACCAGCTTGATGAAGTAAACAAAGATGCATTAATAAGAAGAGAAGAAGATTAAGCTAACAAGATAAATTGTAAAATAGCTTCAGAAATTGCTATTAGGTCTAGAAGAATCCTACTATAACCCATTGCCCTAGACTCTTGAACATCGTATCGTAGCTAAGGTGACACATCAATGAAAGGGAATCTCAAGAACATCTATATGGTTGAAGAATCAAGCCAAGAAGTCTCTATCACATCAAGAACAAGAAGCTCTACCATCTATCATTCATCATAGAAGACTACAAAGCAAGAAGAAAAGCCTTGTATAAAGGCACCTTCAAGAAGAACAAATCAAAGTGGGACCTACATCAAGCTACAACATCTTCAAAAATTAAAGGCATTGAGTCAAGTCTTCAAGCAAATCTCATCACCAAGCAAGTCCATTTGAAGAAAGAAACTCGAAGAACATAAAGATCTAAGGAAGGTAAGCCATCAAGTATTCAAGAAGAATGCAAGTTAACTACATCTCAAACTCTATCAAGTAAGTATATGTCCCCTTTTGAGTATACCTCAATGTCTTTTTGCAAGGAAAGAAACAAATTGGTTGGAACCACTACATGTCCAAAGTCCAATGATTTGGATGCCAAGAATATGGACACTACAAAAGGAATTGTCCTAAACTTATGAAGGACAACAACAAAAAGAGAAAAGAGAAGAATATCATGTAACTAAAGAAGTGAAAGAAGAAGACAAGAAGCAAAAAAAGTAAGATCCTCCAGATCTCTACTAAGAATAAGTCAACCTCTTTGCTTAAAGTCTTGTTTCAAAGTTTTGACTAGTATAGGAGCATATAGAAATAGAAAAGATTGCATGGTTAAAGATATCTTCTAGAATATAGGAGCATGGTGTAGATATAGCTCAAGATATTCATATAGAAGGAGCATACCTATTATAGGGCCTCATCCACAATGAAAAAATGATTGATGATGATTAAATTTTTTAGAAGGCCTACATCATCAAAGGAAGGAACATTTGCAAGACAAGGGTCTTTAATATCCTTTGATAGAATCTTCAAAAGAAGGTTCTTACATAAGGGCAGGTGTCTCATTGGGAGTCCCAATTATGGGATTCAAGAAAGGATGATATACAGGTGAGAGTAGATGAAGAAAGAAATGCTACACAAATCGAGGAGAACTATCAAATGAAACTAAGATGATATAAGCATAATCAAGATGAGGTATGTATGCATCAAATTTTAAGTCATGACATCATATATATTGGGCCATGGGAAAAGTTATAGAATCATGATCAAGAATAAAAAGATCTCTTTCACCAACGATATGCTCAGAGGCATGTACTATAATGCAACAAAGGTTGACATGAAGAAGTGCTCTCATAAGGAGTATAAGGTGGTTGACTAATCAATCCAAGAAGAAGAAAATGAAGAAAGATAACAAGCATGTGAAGAACATCGTGGTCATAAAGAATCACTATTTAACAATATTCCTCAACATCTCTCAAAAGAAGGCATGGAAACTCTGACAAAGGAAGAAAAAGATCAAAGGACCCTTGACACCTATGAAGGCCTTCGAGATAGTAAGGTGCATATAATTGATTTAACTCTACAAAGATGTCGTGATGAAGACAGCATCCAGCAAAAGCACCATTTGATGTTGAAGCAATATCATGATGAATTCATGAAGGGCTACCAAATCAAAGTATGGGAACAAGAAAGTACAACTAAGCATCCATGTGATAAGTATTATGAAGCATAGATAATATGACAAAGGAGTAGATAGATGACAAAAGGATCTGATATATATCAATAAGACCACTTTCCACGAAGGGAGAAATGACATGACAGAGCATGAGGGAAAGTGATCGATGGACGGTACCCTCCCAGGAAGAAGTTCAAACAAATACTTCATGACATCGAAGGAAAGGAGGAGATCAAGAAGCTAAAGGACCTGTGAAGAAGAAGTTGTTAATGAATGGACAAGTCCCTAGCTAAGAGGGAGTTCTAACAAGTTCCCAAGTACAAAGGAGCTTGGGTAAGTTCCTTGTCAGAGGAAACTTGGGCATGTCTTCCTTAATCAAGGCGAAGAGATAGACACAACATTCTTGTCTTCACTTCTCAAGAAAGAATGGGAGGATTGGGTAATCATCTAGCATCTGATTCTCTTTTAGGATGTGTAGGAAATCCAAGACAAGAGTAAGCAAGAGGGCCGATATTCTTTGAGGGTTGGGAACCCAAGACAAAATTTTTCCTAGAAGGTCCTACTTAGGGAAAACCTGGGTGGGTATTTATGTTGAGAGACAAAGACTAAGGTGTTTATAAGCCATTGGTCTTGCCAACATTGTGCTGTGATCTTGTGAGAGATAAAGCTATTAATGAAGGCCTTGCTATGAATGATGTTGGCTACTAAGATGCTATAACAGATGGATTGCTAATTTGGTTTCTCTTATGTGAATTATTCAAGATTGAAAAATATCCAAACACTTTGTAATGATTCATGAATACATCCCTATTTAAGAGGGGGTGTTGAAGAAAGTGTAACTATGTTCAATATTCATAAAGTTTCTTTTGATATTTGTATGTATTTAAGAAAATATATATATATATATATATATATATATATATATATATATTATATATATATATATATATATAGATATATATATATATAATATATTATACTTATCAATGAGTTTCTTGCTCATTGAACTAGGCTTAACACATGTTAAAGTGCTATAGGAGAGTCAAAGAGTCAAAAGAAAATGTTGAAGACCTTAAGGGCATGTTACACTAGGTATATTTATGTATTCAAGTCAAAGATATTCCTACCCTTGTGCCTTCGTTCAGGTCGTGTGCCCATGCAAACCCGAAATTGTGTTTGCGCGGGTCAGGTCATGCCATGATGTGTCGTGTGTGGATGCCCAGGTACACTGAGCATGCCAAAAATGCTAAGTCATGATTGACTGCCCATGTGTCTTCTGCATGTTCATGCGACCTGTTTGCTCGACACTCCCTCGATGCTTCATTTAGGTCGTGCATAAATGTAAACCCCAAATTTCATTCGGGTGGGTTGGGTTGTCTCGTATGTGGGCGCCCGTGCAAACAATTTCAGGCAGGTCGGGTTGAGTCATGTCATGCTATGTGTGGGTTCCTAGGCACATGCGGCCATGCCAAAAATGCTAAGCTGTGACCATGCATGTGTCCTCTGCACGTTCATGCAGACCATTTTCCCAATTCTCCCTCGTGCCTACGTTGGGGTCATGTACCCATGGAAATCCCAAATTTTGTTTCGATCGTGCACCCATGGAAACACCAAATTTCATTCAGGCGGGTCGGGTCATGTCATGTGTGGGTGCGCGTGAAAACACGTTCGAGTAATTTGGGTCAGCTTGCCTAGGGTGGGTGAGGTCATGGTGTGTTATGTTTCTGTGATTGGGCAAAAACACCATGCCAAAAATGCTAAGTTGTGACCGCCTGTGTGTCTTTTACACGTTTGTGTGACCCATTTTCCTGATGCTCCCTCATGCTTTCATTTAGGTCATGCAACCATGGAAAACCAAAATTTCATTTGGGCGGGTTAGGTCATGTTGTGTGTGGGTGCCCATGCAAATAATTTCAGGCCGGTCGAGTCGACTTGCACAGGGCTGGTTGGGTTGTCATGCTGAGTGTGGGTGTTTGGGCACACGTGGTCATGCCAGAAAACAATCAAAGGTTGAAATCAATGAATGGAGGATGTGAGGAAGCAACAGTGAGTAAGAACCATTGGATCAGTCAGGTGAAAGGAAAATGAGCGGTGGAGATTGGACCACAGGAGGTTACATAGATAGATGGGAGAATAGGCTAACTAAACAGATGAATAATGGAGATCTTATTATGAAGCCTTAGGTGAGTAGATGCATGAACAAGGTTAATAGGAGATGAATGGCTGAGATTTAATTGTGCAGGTGAAGTCAAGAGATGGATGAACGAGGCTAACAGGAGTGATGAACCACTAAGATCTTATCGTGTAGGTGAAGTAAAGAGATGGACGATGGAGATCATATCACGGGGAAAAGAAACATGTGGAAATGAGGGAGCGGGTTTCTAAGGCGGTAGGTAGTTTCTCGCGTGCCCTTGAGGCTGTAAGAAGTATTTGGAAATTTCACGTGATTAACCTTACTACGTGACACATAGCACAAGAAAACCACTTTTCTCACGTGCTCTCGACCAGATAATGGTCGTGCACTAATCCACATGAGATTGCGCAATAGCCATTGGATCAGGAAGGACTGATCAACAGTGGAGATCGACTAAGCTAGTTGGTGATCGAGAGAAGTGATAGTTGTCAGATCAGGCAAGGAAGATTGACAGTGGGGGTTTAAAGTGACTAAAGTTATGGAGGTGACGCGATAGTTCCAGATCAGGCGAGGTAGATCAACGGTGATGACTTAAAGATGATAAAGTGAGTGGAAGACTTCATGTGAGGCAGCAGTTAGAGAAAATAATGAATCGAATGGTGATTGTGAAGGTTTGTTGGTGATCAGATGGTGAGGAAGTGATGCATGAGGAATGTGATGAAGGAAGTTTTAAATGAAAATGACAGAGAAAACCAATGCAAGTGAACAAATAGTTGTATCAAACAACAAACTCCATAGCTCATGTGAGAAATAGAAACCTATGTTTTTGGGGTTGCTTAAGGGTCCCTTCCTCAAGTCATGGTCCCAGAGGGAGGAGATGAGGTAGATACATTTGCACACAACCTGATAGTGATCTTTTTCCTCTAGCTACCCTGCTAATTAAAAAAACACAAATGGAATTAAACTACAACAAATGAAGCTACTAAAGCAAATGAACAGGAAAACCATGAATAAGATACACTATGTTGTTGTAATTAAAGTGTAACTACTTAAGCAAATAAATAGAAAAGAACTCTATGCTAGTATAAATGTAAATTAAAGAGGAGCTTTGTCTGCTTGGGTAGAGCCCTAACCCAAGAGCTTCATCCCTCAGAGTTAACTCAGAGCTGGCTTAAAAAAAACTCATTTTTATTATAAAAACCATGGATTATAGAGCAAAATGTCACAAGTCTTTGTAGCTAAGAAATAAAATAGATTTTTACAATAAAAGTCCGAATCCTACTAAGGTCTAAGCCTCTCAATTTTTACATTTGAAGTCTCTAATGACTTCCTTCCCATTAGGGAGGTTTGGCCTCTAACTCAAGAAAAATTGTTCTGTGTCACTTTCACTTTCTCGACTACCTTTTAGTCTTTAATGTGATGGTTGTGTGCACTCTGAGCTGATGGTGGAATATTCGCATGGAGGGGTTGGAAGTGAAGAGGATTTTCCCTTGTCCCATTCGATTATTTACCAAGGTATTGGCCATATTTCTTTTGTTTTATCCTTTCTACCTACATTTTTCCTTGCTTTTATCCTTTATTCCTGCATTATATGCACATTAGACCACAAAACCAAATATCCAACTCTAACTCATTTCATAAACAAAATATAATCAAAAGTATGCAATAAGTTGTGAGAATAGTTGGTTTGACTAAGATAGGAGTTGAATTAAAGCCAATTAAGGCCCATATAATTGCTCAATGATGAGGCTCATTTTCACCCCCCTACTGAAAGTGTTTGTCATCCTTTGAGTAAATGTCCATTTCCTTCATGACTCTGGTGGCCTCTCTGACATCCCATGCTTCTATTGTGGTCTCTTCTTCTTGTTCATAGAAGCCTTCTTTCCTTTCTAATTCCTCCCTCTGCCTCTTTTCCTCTTCTTCTTTTCTCCCTTCTAGAATCCCTAGGGGTAGTGGTGGTCTAAGTTCTAGGCCTATGCAATTGACCTTGAACCTTTGCATTGATTGCTCATACATAGGTGTCCTATTGAGTGCTTTTCTCAACATTTGAGGAGAGTGATATTCTCTAATCTTAAAGCTATGTGGTAGTGTGTTCCATATCCTTTAGCAAGCATGTATATTATCATCTTAGCAGCCTAAACATATCCTCAAAATTTGAAATTGCTTGCTACTTGGTAACAAGATATCTAAGTCCCAGTTGAGGATCATTTGCAATTAGATTATGGGTGTTTATTAGGGCCGTATGATTTGATTGTTCAGCTCTGATAAAAAGAGGTTTATTTTTCTCTCTGGCCAGTGTTACTTTCATCTCTGCACCCCTTGACTTCTCATGGTTCATCGGTGATACCAATATAGGAGTGTATGTGGATGCAGGGATGATGGTAATGGTTAAGGTGATTCTTTAGAAAACACAATATTCACCTAAATTAAAGTAATGAAGTGAAAAACAATGGGTTTGATGGAGGGATGCATGGTAAGGAGTGGAGGAGATGAATATATTGAGGCAGTGTTCCCTTTGGATCTTTTCTTTGCTCCTTTCTTGTCTTTCTCACCCACCTACAAATAACAATTATGTTTTTTCTTTTATTATTACATATGTTTTTCTTAAAAACACCTAGGCTGCCTCAGAGAGGTTTTCACACTAGATATCTTCCTTGGCACCTCAAGGAAGGTTTTCACCCAAGGATCTTCTTTTTTCTTCATTTTTTCTCATCCTTGGGTTGCCTCAAAAGGTTTTAAACCCAAAGATGGGACTCAGGTGCCTCATGGAGGTTTTCACCTGAATCCTTATTATTTTTTCTTTTTCAGTGTCCTGATGAGGGAGGATTTGGAATTTGATCCACCATCATCGCTATCTTATTGATATTGTTTATGAAATCTTCTTTTGATAAAGGCCTCTTGTACATTTTCAATCAGTGTCCATTAACCAGAAATGGAATGGCTTCTTCATCAATAGTTCTAATTTGTACTGAACCATTGTCATGGCATCTTTCCACCACATAAGGTCCGAGCCATCTTGTCCTTAGATTTCCCTTGAAGTCTTTATACCTTGAATCATATAACAATGCCCAGTATCCTTCTTGAAATTACTTCTCCTTGATGTGCTTGTCATGTCAGATCTTCCTTTAAAGCTAAACTATCTCTGTATGTAGGAGGGCCCACATTCTGAATTCATCCAAGCCATTCAAATATAACAACTTCTTTCTATGCATGACTGAGATCCAGATCTAGTTGGGCTACCATCCTCAATGTGCTATATTCAAACTCAATGGACAAAAAAGCCTTTTTCCAATATACCAACTCATAGGATGTAAATCCAGTGGTGGTATTCCATGTTGTATTATAGGCCCAGGTTTCCTCAACTAGTCTCTTTGACCAATCCTTCCTTCTGCTGCTCAATACCTTAGTAAATATGTTCTCCAATGTCTTGTTGGTCACCTCCACTTGCCCATTAGCTTGTAGATGATAAGGAGTGGGAGACCTATGCTTGATTATGTGATGGCTAAGTTGTTCTTCAATCATTCTTGAGGTAAACTGGATGAATTGGTATGTGACTAGCTCTCTAGGGTACCCAAATTTGTAGAATATATTCTCCCTTAGGTTTGCTACCTTAGTTTCCTTAGTTTCAGCCAACTTAGTCAAATAATCAGTGCACACAATGATGTGTTGTTTTTGCTTTGAAGGAGTGTTGATAGGCCCAATGAAGTCCATTCCCCATTTTTCAAATGGCTCGAAATTCAATTGAGGTTGTAGGGGAATTTCATCTCTTGGAGTAGGATTTCCCATCCTCTGGCACAATCACACTGACTAATATACCTTTTCACATCCTGATGAAGAGTAGCCAATAATAGCATGCTTGCAACACTTTGAATGTTGTCCTCTTTGCTACATAGAGACCTCCACAAGGCCCATCATGACAGGTCAGAAGGCTGTCAAATACTTCCTCTTCCCTTATGCACCTTCTTAAGATTTGATATGGGCATAGTTTGAATAGATTGCCCCAAATACATGTGAAAGGGGCACTCTTTCTGACTATCTTGTTGTTTTCTTTGGAGGGCATGTTTGGTGGAAACTGTTCCAATACCAAACAGTTTGTTATATCAACAAACCATGGGGAGAGAAATAAAATAGCAAACAAATGCTCATCTCGTAACTGGTCATCCACCATTCCTTCTTCACATGCAGGAAGATTCATCCGAGATAGAAAGTCAACAACAACATTTTCCTTACCAGGCTTATCAACAATAGTTAGATCAAACTGTTGTAATAAAAGCAACCATCTTATAATCCTATAATTCACATATAGTTTATTAATTAAATATTTAATTGCAACATGATCCGTATGCACAAATTCTTGATAGCATGTAATGTAATTCCTAAATTTATTTAATGCATGCACATCACTACAAGAAAAAAGGACATTGGTAAGAGAGATGTTTTTACCTGACAAAGAGCCAACATCTTGTGTTCTTGTTCTTATGTTTTCTACACCAGGTTGATGAAGTAAACACACATACATTAATAAGAAGAGAAGAAGATTAAGCTAAGAAGATAAATTGTAAAAGAGCTTCAAAAATTTCTATAAAGTCTATAAGGATCCTACTATACCCCATTTCCCTAGATTCTTTAACATGGTATCAAAGCTAAGGTGACACATCAAGGAAAGGGAATCTGAAGAACATCTACAAGTTTGAAGAATCAAGCCAAGAAGTCCCAATCACATCAAGGAAAAGAAGGTCTACCCATATATCATTCATCATGGAAGACTAAAAAACAAGAAGAACAAATCAAAGAGGGACCTACATCAAGCTACACCATCTCCAAAAAGGGAAGGAAATACGAGTCAAGTCATCAAGAAAATCTCATCATGAAGTAAGCCCATTTGAAGAAAGAAACTTGAATAACATCAATATCTAAGGAAGGAAAGCCATCAAGTATTTAATAAGAAAGCAAGTTCACTATATCTCAAACTCTATCAAGTAAGTATATGTCCCATTCTGAGTATATCTCAATGCCTTTTTGCAAGGAAAACATCAAATTGGTTGGCACCACTACATCTCCAAAGTCCAATGATTTGGATGCCAAGAATATGGAGGCTACAAAAGGAATTGTCCTAAACATAAGAAGGATAACAATGTCAAGAGAAACTTGAAGAAGCTCATGTAACTCAAGAAGTGAAAGAAGAAGATAAGAAGCAAAAAAGGGAAGATCCTCCAGATCTCTATTATGACTAAGTCAACCTCTTCGCTTTAAGTCTTCTTTCAAAGTTTTGAGTAGTATAGGAGCATATAGAAATAGAATAGATTGCATGGTTAAATATATCTTGTAGAATATAGGATCATGGTGTAGATATAGCTCAAGATATTCATATAGAAGCATCATACCTATTATAGGGCCTCATCCATAATGAAAAAATGATTGATCACGATTAAAATTCTTAGAAAACCTACATTATCAAAGGAAGAAACATTTTCAAGATAAGTTTCTACAAGATCCTTTGCTAGAATCTTCAAAAGAAGGTTTGTACATAAGGGCATATGTCTCATTGGGAGTCTTATTTATGGGATTCAAGAAATTATGATATACAGATGATAGAAGATGAAGTAAGAAAGGCTACATCAATCGATGAGAAATATCAAATAAATCTGAGATGATAAAAGCATAATCAAGATGAGGTATGTATACATCAAAGTTTAAGTCATGTCATCATGTATATTGGGTCATGGGAAAAGTTCTAGAATCATGATCAAGAACAAGAGGATCTCTTTTGCCAACGATATGCTTGGAGGCATGTTCTATAATGCAATAAAGGTCAACATGAAGAATTTCTTTCATAAGGAGTATAAGGTGGTTGACTAATCAATCCAAGAAGAATCAAATGAACAAAGAAATAAAGCATGTGAAGAACATTGTGATAAAAAAGAATCATTATATGACAATATTCCTCAACATCTCTCAAAAGAAGGCATGGAAACTCTGATAAAGGAAGAAAAATATCAAAGGACCCTTGACACCTATGAAGGCCTTGGAGATAGTAGGGTGTAGATAAATGATTCAACTATACAAAGATGTCATGATGAAGAAGCCATCCAACAAAAGCACCATTTGATGTTGACACAATATCATGATGAAGTCATGAAGGGTTACTAAATCAAAGTATGGGAACAAGAAAGTACAACTAAGAATCCATGTGATAAGTATTATGAAACATAGACAATATGACAAAGGAGTATCTAGATGATAAAAGGTCCTGATATATATCAAGAAGACCACTTTCCACAAAGGGAGAAATGACATGACAAAGCACAAGGGAAAGTGATCGATGGATAGTACCCTGCCAAGAGGAAGTTCAAACAAAGACTTCATGACATTGAAGGAAAGAAGGAGATCAAGCAGCTGAAGGACATACAAAGAAGAAGTTATTGATGAATAGAAACGTCCCTAGCTAGGATGGAATTCTAACAAGTTACTAATGATAAAGGAGCTTGGGGAGGCTCCTTGTCAGAGGAAAATTTGGCATTTCTTCCTTAATAAAGTGGAAGAGATAGACACGACATTATTGTATTCACTTGGCAAGAAATAATACAAGGATTGGTAATCATCTGGCATCTGATTCTCTTTGAGGATGTGTAGGGCATCCAAGACAAGAGTAGGCAAGAGGACCAATATTCTTTGAGGGCTAGGAACCCAAGACAAGAATTTTCCTAGAAGGTCATACTCAGGGAACACCTTGGTGGGTATCTACCTTGAGAGACAATTAATAAGGTGTTTATAAGCCATTGGTCTCACCAACATTGTGCTAAGATCTTATGAGAGATAAAGTTGTTAGTTAAGGCCTTGTTATGAAAAATATTGGCTACTAACATGCTATAATAGATGGATTTCTAATACGGTTTCTCTTATGTGAATTATTCAAGATTTAAAAATAACCAAACACCTTGTAATTATTTATGAATACATCCATAGTTAAGAGGGGGTGTTGAAGAAAGTGCAAGTAGTTTATGTCTTCATAAATGTGATTTTGATATTTGTATTTCTTCAAGAAAATATATATATTATAATATATATATATAATATATATATATATTATACGTATCAATGATTTTCTTTCTCATTGAAATAGGCCTAGCACATGTTAAAGTGATATAGGTGAGTCAAAGAGTCAAAAGAAAATGTTGAAGACCTTAAGGGCATGTTCCACCAGCTATATTTATGTGTTAGAGTCAAAGATATTCCTACCCTCGTGCCTTTATTCGGGTTGTGCATAGATGCAAACCCCAAATTTCATTCGGTCGGGTCAGGTCGTGTCATGTGTGGGTTCTCGGGCACACATGGCCGTGCCAAAAATGCTAAGTCATCACTCCCTTTGTGTCTTTTGCATGTTCATGTGGCCCAATTGCCTAACGCTCCCTCAAGCCTTCGTATGGGTCGTGCACCCATGGAAACACCAAATTTCAATCCGGTGGGTTGGGTCATGTTTTGTGTGGGTTCCCATGCAAACACGTTTGGATGGGTCGGGTCTTGTCATGTCGTGTGTGGGTGCCCGTGCAAACACGTTCGAGCAGTTAAGGTCAGGTCATGACGTGAAATGTGTGGGTGACCGGGAACACGTGGTCGTGCCAAAATTTCTAAGATGTGATCGCCGATGTGTTTTCTGCATGTTCGTGCATCCCATTTTCCCGCCGCTCCCTCATGCCTTCGTTCGAGTCATGCACCCATGAAGCCACAAATTTCGTTTAAGTTTTGTACCCATGGAAACCCCAATTTTCATTTGGGTTGTGCACCCAAGGAAACCAAAAATTTTGTTCAGGTGAGATAGTTCATGTCATGTGTGGGTGCCCTGAAAATGCATTCAGGTGAGTCGATTCAACTCACCCAGTGTGGGTGGTGTCGTCTCGTGCCATGTGTGGGTGATCTCGCACAAGTCGTTATGCCAAAAATGCTAAGTCGTGACCACTCATGTGTTTTCTGCACGTTCGTGGAACCCATTTTCCCAAAACTCGCTCATGCCTTTGTTTGGGCTACGCATCCATGGAAACCCCAAATTTCGTTCATGCAGGTCAGGTCATGTCATGTGTGGGTGCCTGTGCAAAGGCATTTGGACAGGTCGGGTCAGCTTTCCCAAGGCCAGTCGGGTCATGTCGTCCCATGTGTGGGTGTCCGGGCACACATGATCGTGCCAAAATTACAATGTTGTGATGACCCGTGTGTCTTTTGCATGTTCGTGGTGCCCGTTTGCTCAACAATCCTCTATGCCTTCGTTCAGGTCGTGCACACATGAAACCCCAAATTGTTTTCAGGTCATGCACCCACGAAGACGCAAAATTTCATTTTGGTGGGTCGGGTCGTGTGATGTGTGGGTGCCCATGCAAATTCATTCAGGCGAGTCGGTTCGACTTGCCCATGGCGGGTCGTCTCTTGTTGTTTCATGTGTCGATGCTTGGGCAGATGTGGTCATGCCAAAAATGCTAAGTCATGCCCGCCCATGTGCCTTTTGCATGATCGTGCGACCCATTTTCCCTACACTCCCTCGTGCCTTCGTTCGAGTCGTGCACCCATGGAAACCACAAATTTTGTTCGAGCGGGTTGGGTCATGTCATGTGTGGGTCCCCGTGCAAATGTGTTTGAGTGGGTCAGGTCGGCTTGCCCAGGGTCGATCGGGTCATTTCGTCCCATTTTTCGGTGCCTGGGTAGATGTGTCTATGACAAAAACATTATGTCGTGACCACCCATGTGTCTTCTACAAGTTCGTTAGACCCATTTTACTTACGCTCCTACGTGCCTTTGTTTGGGTTGTGCACCCATGGATACTCCAAATTTCATTTGGGTCATGCACCCATGGAAAATCCAAATTTCGTTTGGGTGGGTCGGGTCATGTCATGTGTGGATGCCCATGCAAAAGCATTCGTGTAGGTTCGATCGGGTCAGGTCATGTTGTGTGAGGGCACCGAAGGCACATGTGCCTATATAAAAAATGCTAATTTATGACAGGAGGTGGGCCTTGTGCACGTTATATTAGTGTCAGTCTTTGCAGCCTTCCTCCAGTGATCAAACATGCTCTTACAAAGTGATTTTAAGGTGTCAAGGTCAAATTTTATCATTTCACTGAGTCTTCAAGTAAAATTTGGTCACTAGGTATTAGGTCTAAGGTTTGCTTTTACTCCTGTCAAAGTTGTCCAAATGTCAGTCCATGTCACCATTCAGCTGAGTGTACCATCATTCAGAGGGTTGTCATCATCATGTCAAGTTCCACTGGGTCATTTTACACCTTGTTCATGCTTCGGTTGTGCCTACGTAAGGTTCATTTCCCTCTCCTAGGGTTTTGAAGGTAATTTCTCTTGGATGGTCAAATCATTCGTAAAACTTATATCCTGATGTTCATACACCTTCCCCTATCCTAAATATACTTTATTAAACACTTTCCATCACTAAGATCTCCCAAATTCCTCATTTTTGCACAAACCCTAGTTTCTTGCTACAACTTGACAATTTTCTAAGCTAGGCCTGTGTTTTTCCCTTTTGGACCCCTTCCCCTCACTCAATATTTTAAATTCCACTTTCTCCTACTTTCTATCATCCCTCCCTACTTCCCAAATTTTTTTCAAGAATTTAGAAGCCCCTTATCCCCTTCATTTCACTTCATTTTGACAAAACCCTTGTTCCACACATCGGGGTAGGTTTTACTCAAATGATGGTTCTGAGCAATAAAAGATGCATTTGGGAAAACTAAGAGAGGTTTTTGTCCAAAATAGGCCAAGGAAGAAACAAATCCTTCACTCTTTATACAGGTGTCATGGTTTTAGAGAAATGTCAAAAATACAGTTGCCTCGGGAGAATTGATGCACCTCTCAAGTGACCTTGGGAAAATCAAATTTCCTCCTAGCTTGGTTGGTCCAATGACTTTCTTGATGAATCCAATGATAAATAGACGCAGATATTTCCAATGAACTATCATGAGCTCAATTTGGAGTTGAGAAACACCTTCAAACTTTGACTACAACAACACTCTTCCTTGAGACAACCTCATTTGGCACATTTTGACCAATCTTTGGAGATTTGATCTTTCATAGGGAAAATGAACTCAAAATTGACAAATTCTAGTTGGGTTGGAATGTAGACTCAAAGACCCTTCCAATGCGCTATCTTGCACCCAATTTTGACATCAAAAAGGCCTCCAAAAGTCTTCTGGAAAAATCATGATGCATTGGGCAAGTGGTGCGGTGCATTGGGCAGTGCTCTGCAGTGTAAATTTACACGGGTGTGGCACATAGAGAAGGCCGCGGTGTGTTGGGCTTGAGGTGCGGCGCATAGAGCTGCCAAGCCCTATTTTCTCACAAAATTCATCAAATCACCCAAAACGTGTGGATTTGTCTTGATACAAGTAGGTTGAAGCTTCTATCATAGTTTTTTATCCCACATTGGTGTTTGTTTGATGATGTTTGTCTTATGGTATTGAAAAAGGAAGATCAAACCCTACTTCTCTCTCAAAAGCAAACAATGTTAGGGTTTTGTATTGACTATTTTGCTACCAAGTTATTCTCTCACCTCACCAATCCCTTGCTCTATTTTTTTTTCTTGATTTCCCTATTCCCCAAAACACACCCCTAAATTCACTAAATCCCATACCCCAATTCCCATTTCCCAAAACCCAAATACAAACTCCCAAACCCTAACCCCATACCAAAAATTCCTAGATCATTTCCTAATTCCCTATATCCCTAAATAAACCCTATCCCAATAATCCCTAAATCCCTCACTATTTGTTCTTCCCCCTATAGTTGTATCACTCTTTCCCTTGGTGGCAAAAGTCAAACCACACCATCAAGGCAGTGCAACACATCACAACTCACCTATTTCTCATGAGGGCAGCTCCAAGAGAGTTCATCCACTAGCAAAGATGGCATCTTATCTGCCATAGGATCATTATGAAGAGACACACAATGAATCTCCCACAGAGGTACATGCACCCTGGAGGCCTCATAGAGGTGGCAAAAACATAAAGAAAAATCGCCAAAGCTGTCATAAAGGAGGAGGGTGGAGCTCACTTCACTTGAGCAAGAGGTAAATGCCAATCAGGAGTCATGGCTTAAAAGAGCCAACATCCACTTAGAGAGATTGTTGGAGAAGGCCAACAAGGAGAAAAACTTGTTGAGACATATGGCTTTTCATTACATGTCAAGGAATATGGTGTGCCAAGCTAGAATCAGGAGCTTTAACGCGAAATTGAAGAAGAGATCGAGAAGGCAAAAAGCGCAAGATAAATTTCATATCTTGGCTGAGGCTTCCTTGGCCCAACATAGCTCTTGATAGAGAAGACTCAGCCCAATTTTCAAAAAATTTGGGACACTTTTTTCTTTTTTGAAATTTTTGGACTAAAGCATAGGATATTCTGCCCTACGCGTCGTGCCACATGGCGCTAGATTTTGCTAGGGGGCTCCAAATCATAAAAACTCAGAATTTTTGGATTTTTCATGAAAATTTATGGTTTCCTACCTATGGCCAAGAAATTTGGTCAGGTTTTGAGCCCTCAAAAAGATCAAAAACACTCAAAAAATGACCTCACTACCCCCATTTTGACACACAGGAAGCAGTGTTGTGAGGACTGACTTTTGGAGGGGCAAATAGAGGCCAAATTGACAAATTCCACCTGGGTTGGAAAGTCGACAGGTAGACGTTTCCAACAAGCACACTGGGAGATAATTTGGACATCGGGAAGGCCTCCAAACGTGGGTCCAAACAAGCGTTATGCATAGATAATCAGGCGTGGCACATAGAGGAAATTTTGCTAGTTTGACCAAGTATTGCTCTGTTTTTCACCCAGCTTTGGCCAGTTTGACTTTTTCTCTTTCTTAATGGAAAATTTTTGATGTAATTTCATGTACATTGATAGATCATGATGTAAATATATCAAATTTTTACTTGGTAAGGTAGATTCATTAGTTAAAAAGTTGTTTGAAACTGAATGAATCGGTTCCCTTGTTTCTAGAGGCATGCAGTTCCAATGCCTAATTCCTAGTTCCTAGTTTAGAATCAATTGGACTAGCTCCAAAAAGTGTGATCTCGACCCCTAGAGGCTAGGATTAGCTATGCTTTGTCTATATTATGTGTTTTTTCAATCATTAGCATGGTTGGACTCTTGAGAAAGCAAGGAGCTTCATTGTACACTCATATCATTTTTTGGCTAAGGATTTGAGACCAGGGTTTGTAGTACTCTTTGGGCTCCCTGTGGAATTTGTTTTGGTACAGTGCTTTCTTATGTCATTGTGAGTTTATTCATGTGTTATATGTATCATTTCTCTTTATTTCTTCTCAGCTAAACAAACAAGAGTGTAAGTAGAATACATTGAAATGTGTAGTGCTCTACTTGAAGTTTATTTTAGTTTTTTTTTTATGTTTTCCACTATTTGGAGAGGATCCATGGTTTTTCTTGCCCTCATGAACTCCTTCTATGTCTAAATCCATCCATATCACTTGATTTAGAGTGCCAAATTCAGTGTCCTACCTTGCCCCATCGAGATCCCTGCAGAACTGTGCCTCATTCCCCACACCCAAAAATCTGCCTTCTCATCTGAGCCAACAATTCATCAATTCATTCAAAAACCTCTTGCACACATATACCTAACCTAAGTTCAGTAATAAAATTAGTCATATCAAGCCTTTAGTGATCATAATTAGCTAATATTGACCCAGAGAGAGCCCTCTCCTGACCTGGTAGGGCTAGCTACCAGGCTGAGCGTGGTTTGATGTGGACCTAGAATCTTACCTTTTCAGCCTGAGGTAAATATTGGCTCTAACATAGTGGTGACTCACTCGGGAAGAAATTGTTTGTTTGTTAGTGTTATTCATTTTATAAACTATAGACAGAGTCTGAAGATTGGCCAGGTAGCCTTCGAAATGCCTTTGCTTTGCATTGGTGAAAGTAGATAAAGCTACTTCAGTCAATCTTCGATCTAGTCTTATCAGTTGAACATCTAACTTGCAAATTTCCCCAATAACATGTATCAAGTTCAACTCTGATTGTTGATGGTGGACAACAATCAGACACAACAAGGTTGAAATCATTCACCTGGCGATTCCAAATCATTTTCAAGATCATATCCAAAGACTCCATTGGAGGATGAACCCGACCAGCAAAAACATGAAAGGACAATATGGACAGATCAGGTATTCAAGTTGGAATTTCATCCAAGAAATTTTTTTCTTTGTTCTAAATTATTTCTTCTCTTTTCCCAAGAATGTCAAGAAGGCTTTGCAAAGTATATTGTATTTGAGAAAATATCCTCAGCCTACATTTGATTCCTTCTCCTTGAAAATTGTAAATACCATAGATTTGCACGCCTTTGAGCTTGATCAAGACCCTTTTTCTGAATCTTGTGATGACCATCTTCAAATTGATGAGACTCAAGAGACCAAGACTGATTCTATGCCTTCTATACATACCCCACTACCTTGTAAAATTCTAGATCGATACAAGCCTCTGATTTTACCTCCTATATCCCATGCTTTCGCTAAAAATCATGATCTATATCTACCAAGATTTGACGGTGAACGCGACAACATCACTGCTGAGAGACATGTATTGAATTTCGAGTCTTCTTTTGACCTTTTTGAAGTTGATGAAGAGGATCTCAGTATTAGGCTTTTTTCTCTTTCTTTGCAAGGCAAAGTCAAGAGTTGGTTGAAAACCTTGCCTGATGCGAGCATCTTAGATTTATAGCATTTCATCAAAGTTTTCCTTGATAGGTGGGTGGTTAAACATAACCCTTTCTTGATTATAGAAGAGTATAACCAGTTGAAAAGATTGCCAGGGGAGACAGTACAACAGTTTTCTGCCAGGTTTAACCAAGTTTATTATTCGATGCCTATTAATATAAGACCTCCTCCTAGATCTGCTCTCTTGCACTACGCCGGTGCCTTTGATCCGGAAATGGAATTTCAGCTGAGGGAAAGGAACCTTACAACACTTGAAGAGATGCAGAACAATGTAGTAGATGTAGAGGCTCATTTTCTGATCCAAAGGGAAAAGTTGAAGGAAGAAGAGATGAAAAACATAGATCCAGAGGAATCGACATCTTTAAAGGTAAACCTTGACATTTTGACAAGTGCAGTGGAAGAGATGATGCAAAATATCACTGCAAGGAATGATTATGATGTTCAAGCCCATAATTCACTGATTGAAGAAGAACAAGTTGTTGATCCAAAACATTTTCTTTCTTATCATAGTTGTCATAGATCTGATAATGATTGTTTTATAGATCATCTTGGAGAAGAGAGATCTGTTGATATGACATGTATGCTTGATGATGTATTTTATACTGACAATGCCTCAATTTTATAAGTATGATGATGATTATGTTCTCCAAATAGAAGCTAATCTTGCAGACAAATCAGTAGCTAGTTTGTGGGAGGAAGAAGTTCACTTTCAGCAGCTCGAGTACAGCGATCAACCGATGCATATCAGCTATGACAATGACGAGGAAAGTGCAACAAATTTTGAAGTAAGTGAAGGATCTTTGCCTTATTTTTTTCTTCATTTCAGTTCTTTAGAGGCAACATTCATGCAATCAGAAATCAACTGTCGACAAGTCTTGATTTGGACCATCATGAGGGCAATGAAAACCTTGTTCAAGGCTTCTCATATCCATATTTGCAGCCCCCAAATGCCATAGATTCTCAAGTTGCAGATGAAGAATTGGAAGCTGGCACATACGATCAAATGATACAAGATGATTATGTACCATTTTGATTTGAATCATTTCAGTTTCTGAAGGAAAATTTGCATAATACGTTTTCAGTAAAGGATGAGCATCCTGTACGAAATCATGGAATCTCATCGGAACCATTAGAAAATGAGTTGCAACAGTGTTTTCAAGTTTTTCAAAATCCAATAGCTGATGTGTTGGATGATGTCTGCAGTCAAAGTCCTTCTCCATTGATTACATGTGAGCTTGACAAAATTATTGATACAAACTTGATCCGGCAGCTGGTTTCTTTGTCATTTTCAGCAGGAGTCTCGTCACAAAGCTCAGATCAAAGTTTTCATTTATGGTATGAGGAAAAGACAAGTAATCCATTGGATGTGCTAAGTCCCAGTGTGCATGAATTTCTAGATCCTTATGTAGTGGTTTTGGAGGCGGATAGAGAATCCATAGTATTCAACGGATATGTCCACAAGTTTTCATGGGAGTTGCCTTTCAGTAGTTCTCTCTTGTTGTTCATAAGCAAGCACTTGTGTAGAATTCAAACAGTAGCTGGAATAATTACTTGGTTGCATTGGTTGTTTCATTTCACTTGATCAGGTGATGAATGGAACAACTAGAGTAGGTTGTATTGAATAAGCTCCATTTTGAGCATATTTTCCAGTTTGTCGGTTGTGTTTAAGTATCGAGTCAGTTTTTAGTTGAGTGAGAGTCAATTTGTGTCATCAAGTCGTCAGTTTTCAGTCATGCATTTCAGCTTGAGTTTTTGACTCCATTGCGCAATGGATAAGGCATTGGTCTGCTCTCCCAAAGGTCTGCTATTCTTGGGACCTCCAAGGAGCTACCATCCCCGTTGGAGCCAATGTTAGTTTCAGTCTTTGCAGCCTTCCTCCACTGATCAAACATGCTCTTACAAAGTGATTTTAAGGTGTCAAGGTCAAATTTTATCATTTCAGTGAGTCCTCAAGTAAAATTTGGTCACTAGGTATTAGGTCTAGGGTTTGCTTTTACTCCTGTCAAAGTTGTCCAAAGTCAGTCCATGTCACCATTCAACTGAGTGTACCATCATTCAGAGGGTTGTCAACATCATGTCAAGTTCCACTGGGTCATTTTACACCTTGTTCATGCTTCGGTTGCGCCTAGGTAAGGTTCATTTCCCTCTCTTAGGGTTTTGAAGGTAATTTCTCTTGGATGGTCAAATCATCAGCAAAACTTGTGTCCTGATGTTCATACACCTTCCCCTATCCTACATGTACCTTATTAAACACTTCCTATCACTACGATCTCCCAAATTCCTCATTTTTGCACAAACCCTAGTTTCTTGCTACAACTTGACAATTTTCTAGGCTAGGCCTGTATTTTTACCTTTTTGACCCCTTCCCCTCACTCAATATTTGAAATTCCACTTTCCCCTACTTCCTAGAATCCTTCCCTACTTCCTAAAATTTTCTCAAGAATTTAGAATCCCCTTATCCCCTTCATTTCGTTTCATTTTGAAAAATCCCCTGTTCCACACATCAGGGTAGGTTTTACTCAAATGATGTTTTTGAGAAATAAAAGATGAATTTGGGAAAACAGAGAGAGGGTTTTGTCCATAATAGGCCAAGAAAACAAAACCTCCTTCACTTTTTACACAGGTATCATGGTTTTATGGAAATGTCAAATATACGGTTTCCTCGGGAGAATTGATGCACCTCTGAAGTGACATTGGGAAAATCATTTTTTCTCCTATCTTGGTTTGCCAAATGACTTTTTTGATGATTCAAATTATAAATAGAGACAAATATCTTTCCAATGAGCTATCATAAGCTCAATTTGGAGTTGAGCAAGACATTCACACATTGACTGCAACAGCACTTTGCCTTGAGGCAGCCTCATTTGGCACATTTTGACCAGTCTTGGGAGATTTAATTTTTGACAGGGAAATGAACTCCAAATTAACAATTTCTAGTTGGTTTGGAAATTAGACTCAAACACCTTTCCAACGATCTATCTAACGCCCAATTCAGACACCAGGAAGGCCTTCAAAAGTCTTCTGGAAAAGTGTCATGCATTGGGCAGGTGGCGCAGCGTACATAACAAGCATGGCGCATTAGGCAGTGCTCTGCAGTGTAAATTTACACGGGTGCGGCACATAGAGAAGGCATGGCACGTTGGACTTGAGACACGGTGCATAGAGTTGCCAAGCCCGATTTTCTCAAAAACTTCATCAAATCGCCCAAACATGTGGGTTTGTCTTGATACAAGTAGGTTGAAGCTTCTATCATAGTTTTTTTATCCCACGTTGGTGTTTGTTTGATGGTGTTTGTCTTATGCTATTGAAAAAGAAAAATAAAATCCTACCTCTCTCTCAAAGGCAAACAGTGCTAGGGTTTTGTATTGATTGTTTTGCTACCAAGTTATCCCCTCACCTCACCACTCCCTTGCTCCATTTTTTTTCTTGATTTCCCTATTCCCAAAAACACACCCTAAATTCACTAAATACCATACCCCAATTCCCATTTCCTAAAACCCAAATACAAACTCCCAAACCATAACTCCATACCAAAAATTCCTAAATCATCTCCTAATTCTCTATCTCCCTAACTAAACCCTATCCCAGTAGTCCCTAAATCCCTCACTATTTTTTTCCCCCCTATAGTTGTATCACTCTTCCCCTTGGTGGAAAAAGTCAAACCACACCATCAAGATAGTTCAACACATCACAGCTCACTTATTTCTCATCAAGGCAGCTCCAAGACAGTTCATCCACTAGCAGAGATGGCAGCTGATCTGTCATATGATCATGAAGAAGAGACACACAATGACTCTCCCACAGAGGTACATGCACCTAGGAGGCCTCATAGAGGTGGCAAAATCATAAAGAAAAATTGCCAAAGCTACCCTAAAGGAGGAGGGTGGAGCTCACTTCACTTGAGCAAGAGGCAAATGCCAATCGGGAGTCATGGATTAAAAGAGCCAACATCTACTTAGAGAGATTGTTGGAGAAGGCCAACAAGGAGAAAAACTTATTGAGACATATGGCTTTTCATTACATGTCAAGGAATATGGTGTGCCAAGCTAGAATCAGGAGCTTGGAGGTGAAATTGAAGAAGAGATCAAGAAGGAAAAAAGCACAATATAAACTTCAGATCTTGGTTGAGGCTTCCTTGGCTCAACATAGCTTTTGATAGAGAAGACTCAGCCCAAATTTCAAAACATTTGGGACACTTTTTGCATTTTTGAAATTTTTGGACTAAAACACAGAGTTTTCTGCCCTACGCGCCACGCCACATGGCACTCTCGTTTGCTTTCCTACCTATGGACAAGAAATTTGGGTAGGTTTTGAGCCTTCAAAAAGATCAAAAACACTAAAAAGAATGACCTCACTACCCCTATTTGGACACATAGAAAGTAGTGTTGGGAGAACTGACTTTTGGAGGGGAAAATTAGGGCCAAATTGAAAGATTCTACTTGGGTTGGAAAGTAGACAGAAAAACATTTCTAAAAAGCACACTTGAAGCTAATTTGGACATCGGGAAGGCCTCCAAAAATGGGTCCAAACTGGAACTATGCATAGAGAATCAGGCGCGACGCATAGAGGAAATTTTGCCAGTTTAACCAAGTATTGCTTTGTTTTTCACCCAGCTTTGGCCAGTTTGACTTTTTATCTTTATTAATGGCAAATTTGTGATGTAATTTCATGTATATTGATGTATCATGATGTAAATATGTCAAATTTTCACTTGGTAAGGTAGATTCATCAGTTAAAATGTTGTTTGAAACTGAATGAATCAGTTCCCTTGTTTCTAGAGGCATGCAGTTCCATTGCCTAATTTCTAGTTCCTAGTTTATAATTAATTGGATCAGCTCCTAAACATGTGAGCTAGACCCCTAGGGGTTAGGATGAGCTATTCTTTGTCTATATTATGTGTTTTTTTAGTCATTAACATGGTTGGACTCTTGAGAAAGCAAGGAGATTCATTGTACACTCATATTCGTTTTTGGCTAAGGAATTGAGACCAGGGTTTGCAGTACTCTTTGGGATCCCTGTGGCATTTGTTTTGGTACCTTTATTATGTATTTGTGAATTTATTCATGTGTTATATGTATCATTTCTCTTTATTTCTTCTCAGCTAAACAAAAAAGAGTGTAAGTAGAATACATTGAAAAGTGCAGTGCTCTACTTGAAGTTTGTTTTAGTTTTTTTTGATGTTTTCCACTATTTGGAGAGGATCCATGGTTTTTCTTGCCCTCTTCAACTCCTCCTTTGTTTGAATCCATCCATCTCTCTTGATTTAGAGCGCTAAATTTATTTTCCTACCTTGCCCCATCGAGATCCCTACAGAACTGTGCCTCATTCCCCACACCCCAAAATCTGCCTTCTCATCTGAGCCAGCAATTCATCAATTCATTCAAAAACCTCTTGCACACATATACCTAGCCTAAGATTAGTGATCAAATAATTAATCTCAAGCCTTTAGTGATCATAATTAGTTGAGATTGACCCAGAGAGAGCCCTCTCTTGACCTAGTAGGGCTAGCTACCAGGCTAAGTGTGGTTTGATGAGGACCTAGAATCTTACCTTTTCAGCCTGAGGTAAATCTAGGCTCTAACACATTCATGCATCTTATTTGCTCAAATCTCCCTTCTACCTTTGTTTCAGTCATATGTGGGTTCCCATGTAAACTCGTTCGAGCGGGTCTTTTATCATGTAAACTCATTTGGGTGGGTCGTTTGAGGGCACCTGTGTAAACTCGTTTGGGTAGGTCGTTTGCCATGTAAACTTGTTCAGGCGGGTCATTTGAGGGAACCTGTGTAAGATCATTTGGGCAGGTCATTTGCCATGTAAACTCGTTTGGGTGGGTCATTCTAGGGTTCCAATGTAAACTCGTTCATGTGGGTCATTTGAGGGTGCCCGTGTAAACTTGTTTGGGTGGCTTGTTTGCCGTGTAAACTCGTTCGGGCAGGTCGTTTTCCATATAAACTCATTTAGGTGAGTCGTTTCACATGTAGACTCATTCGAGTGGGTCGTTTGACATGTAAACTCATTTGGGCAGGTCATTTGAGGGCGCTCATGTAAACTTGTTCACACGGGTCGTTTTCCATGTAGACTCATTTGGGTGGGTCATTTGAGGGCATCCATGTAAACTCGTTCAGGTGGGTCATTTGAGGGTGCTCGTGTAAATTTGTTCGGGGCAATCATTTGACATGTAAACTCATTCGGGTAGGTTGTTTGAGGGCACCCATGTAAACTCGTTTAGGAGGTTTGTTCTGTGTGAGGCTGTGCTTGGCCACACATGCCCGTATAAACAATGTTAAGTTGTGATCGGGGGTGGGACTTATGCAAGTTCATGCAGACCATTTTCCTGCCTCTCTCTTGTGCCTTCATTTTGGTCTTGTGTGGGTACCCATGTAAAGTCATTTGGGCGGGTTAGCTCGTGTCATGTGAGGGCGCCCATGTAAACTTGTCTAGGTGTGTTGGGTTAGATCGTGTGAGGGCACCCATGTAAAATCATTCGGGCAGGTCGGATCGTGTCATGTGAGGGCACGCCCGGGCACATGGGCTCATGTCAAAAATGCTATGTTTTGACCTGGGGTGGGGCCTGTGCACGTTTGTTTGGTCCATTTTCTCAACACTCCCATGTGCCCTCATTTACCTTGTAAACACATTCAGATGGGTCCTTTGAGGGCAGCCATGAAAACTCATTCAGTCGGGTTGTTCCATGTGAGGGTGTGCCCAAGTACACATCCATGTATAAAAAATGTTAAGTTGTGAGCTTGGGTGGACCTTGTGCATGTTCGTACGACTCGTTTGCCCGACTCTCCCTTGTTCCTTCATTTCATTCATGTGTAGGCACTCATGTAAACTCATTCGGGCGGGTCATTTTCCATGTAAACTCATTGAGGCAGGTCATTTTCTATGTAAACTCATTCGAGAGGGTTGTTTTCCATGTAAACTCATTCAACTGGGTTGTTTGAGGGTGCCCGTGTAAACTAGTTCAGGCAGGTTCTTTGCCATGTAAACTCATTTGAGCGAGTCATTTAAAGGTGGTCGTGTAAACTAATTCGGGCGGGTCATTTGAGGGCACCTGTGTAAACTCATTTCAGCAAGCCATTAAGTGTGAGGGTGTGCTTGGACACGCATACTCGTATAAAAAATGCTAAGTTGTGACCTGGGGTGTGCCTTGTGCACATTCGTGCTACTCATTTACCCACCTCTCCCTTGTGCCTTCGCTTCGGTCATCTGTGGGCACCCATGTAAACTCTTTTGGGCTGGTCATTTTCTATGTAAACGTGTTCGAGCGAGTCATTTGCCATGTAAACTCATTCGGGCAGGTCATTTGCCATGTAAACTCATTATTTGAGGGCACCCATGTAAACTTGTTCAGGCAGATTGTTTGAGGGAAGCCATGTAAACTCATTTGGGTGAGTCGTTTGAGGGTGGCTATGTAAACTCATTTGGAAGGTTCATTTGCCATGTAAACTCAATCACGCAAGTCATTTGATGACAGTTGTGTAAACTCATTTGGGCGGGTCACTTGAGGGAAGTCGTGTAAACTTGTTTGGATGGTTCATTTGAGGGCTCTCGTGTAAACGCTTTCGGGTGGGTCGTTTGAGGGTGCCTGTGTAAAATCGTTCAAGTGGGTCATTTGAGGGCACCCAAGTAAACTCATTTAGTTGGGTCGTTCAGTATGAAGGCGCGCCTAAGCACGTGTTCCCGTATCAAAAATGTTTAGTTGTGACTCGGGTAGGCCTTGTGCCCCTTTGTGCAACTCGTTTTCTTACCTCTTCCTTGTTCCTTCATTTCATTTGTGTGTGGGCACCCATGTAAACTTGTTCAAGTAGGTTGGGTTGTGTCATGTGAAGGCACGCCCAGGAAGACGGGCTAGTGTCAAAAATGCTATGTTGTGACTCAGGGTGGGCCTTATTCATGTTCATGTGATCCATTTGCCCAATGCTCCCATGTTCCATCCTTTGCCATGTAAACTTGTTCAGAAGGGTCATTTAAGGGCACCTGTGTAAACTCGTTCAAGCAGGTTGTTTTCCATGTGAACTCATTTGGTCGGGTCGTTTGAGGGCACCTGTGTAAAATCGTTTGATCTAGTGGTTTGAGGGCTCTCACAAAAACTTGTTCGGCTGGTCATTTCACATGAGGGCATGCCCAGGGACAAGTGCATGTATCAAAAAGGCTAAGTTGTGACCAGGGGTGGGCCTTATGCATGTTTGTGTGGCCCGTTTTCCCGATTCTCCATTGAGCCTTCATTTCGATCGGGAGTGGGCACCCATATAAACTCATTCGGGCAGGTTGGGTCACGTTGTGTGAGGGTGCCCATGTAAACTCATTTTGTTGGGTCGTTTTGGGTCATGTGAGGGTGCCCGTGTAAACTCGCTCGAGCAAGTCAGCTTGTGTTGTGTGAGGGCACACCCAAGCACACAGGCCCATGTAAAAATTGCTAAGTTTTGACCATGGGTGGGCTTTGCACATGTTCGTGCAGTTCATTTTCCCAATTCTCCCATGTGCCTTTGTTTATCATGTAAAATTGTTTGTCCAGGTCGATTGCGGGCACCTGTGTAAACTCATTCAAGCGGGTCATTTGAGGGCACCCATGTAAACTCGTTCAGCCAATTTGTTTGAGGGCACCCACGTAAACTTGTGTGGCTATTCATTCCTGTGAGGGAGTGCCTGGGCACAAGTGCACACAAAAAAAATTCTAAGTTGTGATCGAGTGTGGGCCTTGTGGACATTCGTGTGGCCTGTTTGCCAGGGTCTCCCTTGTGCCTTCGTTTCGGTCAGGTGTTGGTGCCCATGTACACTCTTTCGGGCTAGTTAGGTTGTGTCGTGTGAGGGTTCTCATGTAAACTCATTTGGTTGGGTCAGGTTAGATTGCATGAGGGCACCCTTGTAAACTTGTTCGGGCCAGTCAGGTCATGTCGTGTGAGAGTGCCCATGGAAACTTGTTTGGTCAAGTTATTTGAGGGTGCTCATGTAAACTCCTTTGATTGGGTAGTTTTGTCTAAGAGTATGCTTGGGCACATGTTCCCATATCAAAAATGCTAAATTGTGACCAAGGTTGGGCATTGTGCATGTTTTTACCACCTGTTTTCCTGGATCTCCCTTATGCCTTCATTTCGGTAGGGTGTGGGCACCCATGTAAACTCGTTTCAGTGGGTCGGGTTGGGTCGGGTTGTGTAAGGCACTGGGGTCATTATGTGATGCAAGATTCAGCGAAGGACACATGACAGGTGAGTGACGAGCTAGGCGGTAACCAACAAGTTGGGGTGCGCCCGCACGGTGTGATGAGCTAAGAGGTAACCATTGAGTTGGGGCATGCCCGCACAGTGTGATGAGCTGGCCAAACTAGGGAGATGACCCATGTACGACATGAAATTCATCTTGAAAAAATGACTAAGTGTTGGAGACATAGGTCACTTTATATGGAGGATAGTCCCATGTATGTGTTCCCACACCATGGGCCGACGTGATGGAGGGGCAAGTTGGATGAAATAGTGGGTCGACTTGGTGGGCCGACACCCCAACCAAAGGACCAACTGCCATATAAGTAGAGCAAAGGAATGGTTGGAAAAGACGTCAACAAAAGCTCCCAAGTGTTCATGCGAGCAAAGGGTGTGAGCTACTTAGAGGAGTCTGAAACTTGGAAAAAGGCAGCTAGACACTTGGGCCAAAGCATGTAGCCACAAGAAAACAAGTTCACATATCGGGTGATTTGTTTAGGTGGCGAGACCAACAAGTTGAGGCATAGGTTGGGTAGTGGGTTGAACTGCAATTCGGGTGATGGATGTATCGTAGTTTGGGCATGAGTGAACGATGGGCACAAAAGGTGTGATGATCTACTGAACTGGCGAGCAAAGGAAAACGAGTTTACCGCAAGCTGGGTGAGCACACACGAGGTCCATCAATTAGGCTGCAGGTGGGAACTAAGGGAAAGGAGGGCAAGTTCGGGTGGAAGTGCTCGGGTGGGATGAACAGTGAGTGAGGTGTGCGTGTCGGGCAGGCTGAAAAAACAAGTTAGGTGTGCGGGATGGTTAAGTGGAACGAGCAAAGGCACGATGAGTTGGAGTGTTGGTGGTGTGAATGGTGGGGGTGTGCCTAAAGATGAGTTGGGTGACCCAAGGGTTGGCACACGATTGGCATGCTGAGTTGGAAAATGAGTGAGGGAATTTGGTGTGATGGTGTGACAAATGAAATAATAGTTGGGCATGGTAAGTTGGTGGTGATGGTGAGGTGAGCTGCGAGTGTGCACTAGGTGGGCGACATAACCTGACAACGCTACACGGGCAGCCAAATGATGGGTGTATGATGGTGAACAAAGTTCCAAACGAAGAAATGGTGGAGGTGTAGGATGCACGATGGTGCAGGCCGAACTTGTATATTTTGCAGATTTGTAAATCTATGCAAAATTGTGATTATCATTATTATTCAGACATACTCTTATTTGCAAGGAGTTTCCCATCCTCAGTTATATCTATTGTGCACTTATGTTGAATAATGGTAATGTATGAATGTTTCTTCTATGTTAACAAAAGATTATACTTGGAGAATTGAAAAATAAACTAGTATAGAAAGTAGGCATAGTCCACACTTGCAAGTATTGTTAAAAATAAAGTGGGTGGTGGTGCTACACCCCCCATCATGTGGTTACAAGATTACTACCAGGGTAGGGGTGTTACAAGTGGTATTATAGGTTTGTATTCTATGGCCTTTAGTGATTTAGAATTGCAGGTGAAGTGGTACAAGTTGATCATTGTGATAGTTAGTATCCGATTGGGTTTAATTGAAGTTTTGGGTTTTGAAGGCTAATGATTGTGGAAGTTAGAGCACATATCGAATACTTGCCAAATAGATGAATATGGTTGAAAGAGCATTTCAAAAGATGAAAAATATTGGTGATTTTTGGAAAGAAGAAATGCATAAATGCTATGAAGCTTTTGTACAAGAGTGGGAAACCTTGATACATATAGGAAGTAGGATAGAATATTTTCCAAGAGACTTGAACGATCTTCATGTGGAGGCTAATGGGCTCAAGGGACTTGATGAGAAGATCCATCAGAGTGATCTTAGGCTCCAAGAACTTATGGATGAAAGAGTTTGATTGAGGGAGAAAAGAACCATGTTAGAGGCAGAAGTCAAGTAGCTTGAGGGCTAGATAAAGAATGACTTTCTTGGTAGAAAGAACATTGTGATAGAGAAATATGAGCTTGATTACATTGACAGACTCGGGGAGTACCACTAAGACATTTAATCATATGCTCGGAGGCTTAGTTCACTTCGCATAGAAGGAGTCAATGGACACTTGATTGGTGCACTTAAGCAGGGAATGATGGAGGATAAGCTTGAAGGGATTCAGGAAGCACCAGGATTAGATTACTTAGAGGGGCCAAGCAAGGAGATGAAATACCTTAAGAAGGAATTAAGGTCGAAGCATAAGTCGATAGACTCTTCTGAGGTTGAGTTTTTGAAGAAGGTTGTTGAGGTAAGATGTAAGATGAATCTGAAAGAGGATGGTGATGCCTTGAAGCTGAGTTTTGTGCGGGTGACCATATGTGGCAAGAGAATTACAACTTTGGTGGACATGGGAGCTACTCTTAGTTTCCTTAATAGGAAAGTAGCAAAGTATTTTAGGAAGAAAGCTAAAATGGGGAGAGAGTGTAATGCTTTTAAAGCAATTAACTCTACCATGAAAGATGTGACTAGAGTGATGGAGAACACTAAGGTGAGAGTGGATCTTGGTTTGGAAAGTTGGACTTGAGGATCTTGGAATTGGATGATCATTCTATGGTGCTGGGGAATTTTTTTTTGAAGGTTTCATAAGCCATACCAATGGTGGACTGGGACATTCTTTTGACTACAATTGAAGAGAGAACGTTGTTGGTTTCGACGAATAGAAGGAGTTTCTTGGGGTATAGACCAAGGATGTCTTCTATGACTTTGTATCCAAAGGATCCGAATGTGAAGCATGTTGATATGGAGAAAAGAGGACTTGGGAGTATGACTCAAACAATGAAGGAATGAAAGTTAGTAGACATCATTTCCAAAGCTAGAAGGAAATATGAGGGTGGAAAATCAATTTCACACATCTTGAGACACTTGATAGGAGCAACTTCTACCAAATATCTTCACAATGGAGTTGCAGATGAAGGAAATACGAATACTTATTCAAAGGCAACTGATGGGTAAGATTACATACATAGAGATCCGGGTGGCATAGTGGAATTTTGTAGATATGCCATGGGTATATATGAATTTCAATTGACAGAAGACACACTTGGAAATATTGGGTGTACACATGAGAAGGTTGAGGTTATGCACAGGTACTTCAAGACACAACATCAATCTGATACATGGGTGGATGAGAGTCAGGGAGGAAACTTCTTGGCCCTCCTTTCTCAATAGACAACCTTGGAGATGGGTTGGTGCAGTGGCCTTAACATTTAGAAGGGATACACCACCTTGACAACGAGCCTTGGGAGGAGGCTTCTTTATTTCACAGGTTGATGATGCAGGAATGAATGCAACTGCATAGCATCACATTGGAATTGGCATCATGGATAGCATGTTGCAGATGGGATGGGCATACCATGGACCTGAGCATGGCTTATTTTGGACAGATTCTTGATTGAGTTCAGATTGTTACAGGATACTAAGAAACACATGATAGTGGCATGGAGAAAGTACATTCTCAAGGGTTGAGAATTACAGTTGAATTCACTACCCAACTAGTTCATTGACATGGGGGCATGAAATGCATTGAGTTTGTGTCAGATAGATGTCTTGGTTTCGAGTAAGATGTTATGTTGGCTGGAGTATTATGCACAGATTCACATGATGAATGACACATGGTGGAGATAGTCATATTACATATGTTGCAAGGATGTTTGATATATGGACTAATTGAAGTCATGGACCAAGGATATTTCTTATTTATGGAGACAAGAACCGATGGTTTGTGTGATATTGGAGTGAAATCAATTAGTATAGGCATCTTCAGATGTTGGAGCCAGAAGCACTTTACGACAATGGTTGATTGAGAGTCTTGGTGAAAGGTGGTTACTGGAATGGATAATTATCAAGGGCGAAACTGACTTGAGGTGGGGGAGGATGTAAGGCCTTGGGGTCATTGTCCGATGCAAGAGTTGGCGAAGGACGCATGATAGGTGAGCGATGAGCTAGGAGTTAATCGGTGAGTTGGGGCACACCCACACAGTGCGATGATCTGGCCGAACAAAGGAGACGATCTATGTGCTACACGAAAGTCATCTTGAAAAAATGACTAAGTCTTGGAGACATCAATGAGTTATATGGAGGGTGGTCCCATGTATGGGCGCCCACACCATGGGTCGATGCGACGGAGGGGGGAGTTGGAAAAAATGGTGGGTCAACTTGGTGGGTCGATGCCCCAACCAAAGGACAAACTGCCATATAAGTAGAACAAAAGAATGGTGGCAAAAGACATCAACGAAAGCTTCCAAGTTTTCATGCAAGAAAATGGTGTGAGCTACTTGGAGGAGTCTGAAACTTGGCAAATTGCAGGCAGACTCTTGGGCCAAAGCACATAGCCGTAGGAAAATGAGCTCGCATATCAAGTGAGTCATTTGGGTGGTAGGACCAGTGAGTCGAGGCATAGGTTGAGCGGTGGGTTTAATCGCAGGTCGGGTGGCAGAGGTATCACAGGTTGGGTGCGGGTGAACGACGGGCACATGAGGTGCGACAGGTGACAAAATGGGTAGGTGAAGGAAAATGGGTTTTACGTAGGCCAGATGAGCACACACGAGGTGTGTCAATTAGGCTGCGGGTGGGCACCAAGGGCGAGTTGGGTGAGTTCGAGTGGAAGTTCCTAGACGGGTTGAAGGGTGAGTCGGGTGTGCATGATGGGCGGGCTAAATAAACGAGTTAGGTGTGCGGGTTAGTTAAGTGGGACAAAAAAAGGCACGCTGAGTTGGAGTGTTGGCAGTGTGAATGGCAGGGACGCGCCCACAGGTGATTCAAGCGAGCCGCTAGTTGGCACATGCTTGGCATGCCGAGTTGGAAAATGAGCGAAGCCATTCGGTGCAACTGACAAATTAATAGTTGCACGTGGTCAGTTGGTGGCGATGGTGAGGCAAGCTGCAGGTGAGCACCGAGTGGGTGACACAACCCGATAGCGATGCATGGGTAGCCAAATGATGGGTGCATGATGATGAACGAAGTTTTGAATGGAGAAATGGTGGAGGTGACTGGTGGGCACCTCTGCAGGGAGTTTCCCTTCCCTAGTTATATTCACTGTGCACTTGCATTGAATAATGGTAATGAATGAATGAAAGTGGGTGGTGGTACCACACCCCCCATCTTGCGGTTGGAAGATTACCCCTAGGGTAGGGCATGACAAGTCAGGTCCTGTGAGGGCACCCATGTAAACTCGTTCAGGCGGGTCCAACACGATTTGCTTTCCATGTGAAGAGTGGGCAGGTAATTGAGATGTTTGTTCGAGTCTACCTAAAGGATGGCCTTGGGTAAATTGTAGAGTTGTTGATTTTCATCTACCCTCCATCCTCACTCGATAGCACATGAGTGGTAATTTTGGCCATGATCGTCTTGGTCCCTCGGTCGGATCTTCGTCTGAAAGGTGGTTTGGTAATTGAGTTGTTTTTTTGGGTTTGCTTGAAGAATGGCCTTGGGTCATTTGTAGAGTGACCGATTTTCATCTTCTCTCCATCCCCACTCAGTAGAACATGAGAGGTAATGTTGGTCATGCTTGTCCTGGTAGGAATATGTGAACAATTCTCCTTCTGCTCTCTAAGTTCTTGGAGTTTTATGCATTTTTGCGGTGTGGATCCCTCACTCGTCCTGGTCCCTCATGCCCATCCAAATGATACAAGTTATAGGTTTTCTTTTCATGTGAAACTTGGGTTGGTAATTGAGTTGTTTTTTCAGGTTTTCCTGAAGAATGGTCTTGGGTCATTTCTAGGGTGGCCGTGTTGGGTAGAGGAGGTCCCGCGTAATGGTTTTGGGGCAGAAAGCCCAAAAAGTAGGATTAAGTTATTGTAAAAACTCCAAATTATGCGAAGTGAGAAATGTAGAAGGTTGAATAAAAGGGTTGTCTGCCCAAGAAATAATGTAAGGTAATAGGAAGTAAGTTGGTTTGTGGACCATAGGAAGGTATAAATAGCGTATGGCTCTATGATGGAAAGGCAGTTCTTTTGAGTGATATGATTTTGGATCTGAATTGCAATGAGTTGCTGAGGAGAATAGTCTGAAAGTGTCTATAAGTCCAAGTTGAGGGGTTGGGTAGGGGATAGAGGCTCTGCAGCTGTGTGCACAAAGGCCTGGAAGAGTCCGCAGTTGTGTGCGTAGACCCCCACAGTTGAGTGCGTGGGGTAGATCTGGATGTATTGGTGAGAAATATTAATAAAGATCAGTTGATTTTGTAATTTTGTGTTATCGTGCTTCTAACTTTATGATTTCTATATATATGTCTGTTTAAATGCAAGTGTGATTAATGAATGTGAATCTGGGTTCATTTTAAGTGTGTGAAATGGTTAAATCTATTAAATTTTTGCTTAAAGACTCTATTGACTAGATCTGGTTTAAATCTGCATCCCCCAATAGAATAGCGTGATAATAGAAAGATATAATCATTGTGGATCTATCTGAATACCGAGTAGTGCGAAACTACAAACTGGTGCATGAAACCTTCAAATCACATCTGGACACCTCTAGGGTGTAGAAACTTGGTTCCAACACCCTCCCCTGCTACCTCGGGTAAGTCCTCAGTTCGCACTCTACCGACTGTTGTCGAAAGGGCCGGTAGCTATGGGATTTGTTTGGCTAAATAATTCTTTCGAACCTAGGTCGGGCCCCTATAAGCCAGCAAATGGTTCCATTTCCAGGACTGGAATTTACCTAAGGCTTGTCTAGTGTGGAATGTGGGGACCCTATAGAAAAGAACGTTGAAAAATCGAAAGGAGCAGGGACAGTAGTAGATCAAGGGTAACTATGGAAAACACAATTCAGCTACCAGTATTCAAAGGAGTAGGAGGCAAAGACCCAGAACAATTTTGTTTTGTGCTAACATCAGTATCGAACACGTGGCAAGTCACGGATGACAATATCAGGAAATCCATCTTAGTCAGTACACTACAAGACTGAGCGCTAACATGGTACATGAAGTATTCAAGCATTAACCCAGTGGCAGGGATAGTAGACATCCATACTGAATTAAAAAATGAGTTTAGCAGATCAAGGTCAGAAGCATAGTCAGTCGTAGGATTTAAAGGGATCATGATGATTCCTGGTGAGACCCCATGGGATTTGGATTAGAGGTTGAAAAGCACCATTCGTGAGGCCAACGTGACCTTGACGGATGCACAACATCGCGCTTGGTTCATCGCATCATTAACACCATATCTGAAGTTGGCTTTATCACAACAGAAGATCTCAACCCAAGTGGAAGAACTGGAGGCAACAATGCAGCTACAAGAAACCCTAGTATAGGACCTAGGGTTGGGAATTCAGGAAATCCAAGCACAGGTCCAAAATTTTTGTTTGGAAATATAGAAGTTAAAACAAGAATAGACATTGCAGTCAAAATTTCGAGAGGAAGTATGGTGTATAAAGTGCAGGAGCCAGGGACACGATAAGGATCACTACATGGTCTCAGAGAATTTTGTGGTAATGGGGGGGCTAACACCTTTGTGACCAGAGGCACAGATAGGGCCAAGCGCGATTGCCCCACTCTGCTGTATAATCTATCAGGTGGGCGAAAATCACAACACTGATAACTATCATCTATTGCCAAAATACAACCAGACCCCCCAACAACTCTTTTGCAACTTTTGTAGATCATTGGGTCACGAAGAAAGAGATTGCTGTAGCTATCGAATTTTGATGGACTAGGTAGCTGCCTACATAATGCAGACTAAGGTGCGAGGTCAGGATCCAACCACGAAGAATGTGTGCAGTGGGTTCCCAAGATGCAGTCAAGGACGGGGTGGAATGGGACCACGAAGGGGTTTTCGGGAAGCTAATATTTTACAACTGTAGAGGACCAGAACATTATGTGTAGGATTGCACCAATCCAACCTGAATATCATGCCCTTATTGTGAGAATTTCAATCATGAGTTGTTAGATTTCCCATTGTTGATAGTGAAAATTTGTGAAAAAAGGAAACACCTCTTGCAACAACGTAAAACATGCAGATGATGAGATCTGAACCATGTGACGATGGACCCAAGGTAAACATGGTATTGCAAAGCGACATAGCCATAGGAGAGGTCAATGGGGAGACTAATATGGAAGCTAGAGAAAGCTTCATGAGTGTCTCTACCCGGGGTAGTAGGGATTGGCTTGAACTGGATAGGGATCCCTTGATGTTGACTACCTTCTTAGAGACACACATAAAATTGCTTTATGACAATAGGGCAGTTAAAGGGTTACAAGAAGTGATTAATAGATGTGCATAGTGGGGTGAACCTCGCGCAGTCCAGAAATTAGGAAGACACGCATCACGAACGGGTCAGGAGATGCAGTTAACGATTCAGATTTGCGACCACGAGATGGATCAGGTCATTCTGGACCTAGGTTAGGATGCAAACGTATTACCTAAGTAGACTTGGGAGTGCATGGGTAAGCCTACATTACAATGGTCCCCTATCTAATTGTGGATGGCCAATCAATAGAAAATCTTGCCTATGGGAAGGTTGCAAGGAATTACGGTAGATATTGATTCTGCAAGTTATTGAAATAATCAACAAAGATAGCCATACACTGCATTGTTAGGGATAAAGTGGGCCACTGATATTAATGGGGTTATGAACCTCAAACAGAGAAAGATGATATTTGAGAAGAAGTCGCTACGTGTAATCATTCCCCTAGATCCAACAGAAGGACCACGCTACACAGAACTTGTGTGTAATGAAGAAAGGGACGATGCATTGGATTGTATCCACAAAATTACTACACATAGGCCAAGGGAGGAGTGGAGACTCTCGCAGGGCTATGCTTGCTCATGATCCAATGATTCAGATGAAGAGGACAAGCGATGGCAATATAGGGTGAACGGGGTAACCACATTACGCTGCAATATGATGATGAAATCCTTGTATTGCGTTAAATCTCAGAACCGCGAGCTACCGATGTATGATGGGCTAACAGTAGTGGACTAATTCCTGGTTAAATTTGAAAGCACGGTACCATAATACCAACGGTTTGATGTGCTAAAATGGACATTGTGCACGACACTGGTGCAATGGTGGGGTACACATGAAGTAACCTTCAAAGATTGGGATAGCTGCAGGCACATGATTCAGATAATATTTGGGAAGCCAAAGCTACGAATAATGAAGAAATATGATGGACGAGATAATATGCACATGCACATGACCAAATGGACCAAAGCTTATGGTGCGAAACCTCAACCAGAATGGGTGCACTTATTTTATCATACCCTGGATGTTATTCTGAGGAACTGGTATATGGAAACAAAGCTTCGACATGGCACCGACGAGTGGGATATCTTGCACGAAGGTTTTTTGTTGACATTTCTCTTTGAAGACCAATGGATGGATCCATGGATGACACATTACAACTAGATAAGACCACCATCTTGAGAACACCACCAGAACTAGAAGAATTCGTGCCATTGGACTGGTCGCGACAGTTGACCTGGGCCTTAGAATGTTACAATGTACAAGTAGAATATGATGAGGATGACTTGTGTAACATCAATATATCAAAATCCAAAGGGAGTCATGAGGTGCGTATCCCTGAGATAGAAGATCCAGACATCATAGCCCTCTTGAAAATGAAGTAAGTGAACATCGAGATAGAGGAAGAACCAAAGTATGCTACACTTGGGGATTACTAGGATGACACCACGGTGGAAAGGGTCATCGAGCTGCTCCGAGAATACCGAGATTTATTCCCTACAAAAATTATGGAGTTGAAAGGGATTCTAGGAGACCTAGGAATGATGAAGATAATGTTGAAGCCAAATTCAAAACTACTGAAGCAGCAACCCTACCGATTGAATCCAAAATAAAAGGAAAAGGTCCACGAAGAATTGGACAAGATGCTGGTGGTAGGAATTATTGAACCGGTCGAGTATTCTGATTGGGTAAGTCCTATGGTCGTACAGGAGAAGAAACAGAAGGGTGAGATCCACATCTACATAGATCTGCAGAAGCTCAATGATGCTTGTGTTAACGATCCATTTCCAACACCCTGTATAGACAAGGTTCTAGAAAATGTGGGCGAGCAGGAATCCTACTCCTTCATAGACAAGTTCTCTGGGTACCATCAGATCAAGATCGCACCAGAAGATCGAACCAAGACAATGTTTTCTATCAAATGGAGTTGTTTTCAGTATACCGTGATGCCATTTGGGCTGAAGAATTCACGAATGATATTTTCCCGTATTGTGGTAGCTGCATTTGAGGAATTTATCCATAAGTTCTTAGAAGTATACCTGGATGACTGGACCATATTTAGGTTGGTTAAGAAACATACCACGAGCTTACAATGGATGCTAGATACCTGCCGCCAGCACCATATTGCACTCAACCTAAAGAATTGTACTTTCCTTATCCCTTTTGGGAATTTTCTAGGAAATGTGGTTTGTAAGCAAGGATTGATGGTGGATCATACAAATATCGTCGTCATGCTAAATCTTCAAGCACTATGAAGTGTAAAGCAACTATGTGCTAGATTCGGACACAGGGGCTACTACTAGAAGTTCATAAAAGGCTACGCCTAGATGACGGATCATATGGAACAGTTACTGAAGAAGGATGTTATGTATTGCTAGAACGAGGAATGTAATAAAAGCTTGGAAACACTTAAAGAAAAGATGGCATATGCCCCTATCTTGGTCTTTCCAAAGTGGGACATTGAATTTCATGTGCATATGAATGCGTCATGTATCATGTTGGGAGTGGTACTCACTCAAGAAGGAGCGAAGGGAATTGATCGCCCGATTGCATTTGCAAGTCACAGATTGTCCAAAGTAGAGAAGAGTTACTATACTACTGAGCATGAGGGATTGGAAATGGTATACGTGCTCTATAAGTTCCATCACTACCTACTCGAAGGACATTTTAAGATGTATATTAATCACTCTGCACTCAAATACCTAGTGAATAACCCTGTGTTGGGGGGGCACATCTATCGATGGTTGTTGTTGTTTCAAGAATATGACTTTGAGGTTATTGTAAAATTGGGACGTCTGAATGTAGGTCTAGATCACCTGTCCCGAATTGAGACCAACGAAGAACCAACAAATCTAGAGATGTGACTCCCGGATGTGCAAGTTATATGTTGTGCGCATTGCGGATGGCCACTTTCAAGATATAATCCACTTTTTAACTACAGGAACTACGCCACAGGGGTATTTTGTTCAGCAAAAGAAGGAATTGGTGATACGCGCAACAAATTTTATCATAATTGTAGGCCACCTCTACAAGATGGGCAACGATGAAATATTGCACAGGTATGTACCAAAATTCGAGCGTGGACAGATCTTGATCAAAGTAGATGAAGGGGTTGTTGGTGGACATTATGTGGGCCCCACCATAGCTCAAAAGATTCTTCGCACCGAATTCTGGTGGCCCTCTCTACATCATGATTCAAGAGCATATTGTTGGGCCTACGATGTATGTCAACGGATTAGCAAACCATCGCGAAGGGATGAAATGCCACTTCAACCACATATGACGCTATAACCATTTGAGAAATGGATGATCAACTTTGTCGGGCCTATTGAATTGCGAGGAAAGATGGGTGTGCACTATATCATCACTGTGACTAATTATCTGACCTGATGGGCAGAGGCATGGCCCATTAAGGATTGCACGACTGTGACAGCCGCAAAGTTCTTGTTTGAGGACATAGTAACAAGTTTGGTTGCCGCAAAATTCTCATGAGTGATAGGGTAACACATTTTCTAAATGAAATGATTAGTGCACTCATGGAGGAATTTTAGATATATTGCCAATAGAGTACGCCCTATCACCCACAAGCAAATGGGACCGTTGAGGCATTCAACAAAATTTTGTAAACCGCATTGACTAAGGTCTGTAATGCACAATGAAATGACTAGGACTTGCACATTCCTGTTGTGCTATGGGCATACTGAACTACGTGCAAGAAGTTGACTGGCCAGACACTGTTTCGCTTAGTCTATGGCAAGGAGGTTGCTATGCCTATGGAATATATTGTGCCCATTCTGTGGATCACAACAATCATAGGTATGGTTGGCCGCAGGGTATTCGAAGAAAGGCTCGCGCAACTAGAAGAACTGGAGGAGGAACAATTTTTGGCTAGATTCCATCAGTAGGTACAGAAACGACGTGAGAAAGCATGGCATGATCATCATATCAAGGTGCGCACCTTCAAGGAGAATGATCTACTATTTCTTTATGATAGTAAGTTTGATAAATTCCCAGGTAAACTCTACATTCATTAGTTGGGACCCTATGTCATCAAAGAAGTTACCGATGGGGGCATGTCTTAGCTAGCTAAACTCAATGGAGACCCCTTCCTAGGAAGTGTGAATGGTAGTTGCCTAAATCTCTATACAGGTGGGCCAACCACCTGATTAACTGTCAAAAGGGTAGTCTCACCAGTCCAACCAGTTGAAAGAGAGTGTGGGATGATAAAGTAGTCTGGGGGACATATGCACGAGTACCAAGGTGCGCGAAAATTTGGCTACACACAAGGGTTGTGGTTGCAGGAGGGGGATCACGTAGATACAATGATAAGAGGAATGATTACCATTGATATCAATATTCATGACAAGATGTCTGCATTATGGCAAAAGGGAGTGAGCGACGTGCAATTAAGAGAAACAGTATGAGCCAGAAATGGAACGAGCTTCCACAGATTTTAAATGAGGATCTTACACAAGATGGAGCAGGCGGTAGTCAGTGCATTTGAAATCTGCATGGCTTATAAATCATCGAGCGAAATCCGTTTGGCGTTCTACACTTCGGAAACACATATGGATCTATTCATTATCTCCACACAAGCTATGAACCTGAAGGTAGTGAACTGGTCGATGAAGAAGCAAAACATTCTAAGGAGTATGGTGTTGACAGTTGTGGGCATCCCACAGGCTGCAGCATCACCAGTTGGGGATGTACCAGAAAAGAGGAAACACGATGAAGAATTGGTTTGGATATCATCACCTTGCCGAAGGGCAGGCCAATGCACTATAGCAAAACAACAAAAGGATGGAAAGACGACAACCATGGATAGATATGCAGTTAATAAGTCGTCTTTGTGTAGGTTTTGACCCCGTACAAAAATTACATACATACAAATTCTAAAACATAGAAAATAAACAATGTGAGAGCATAACACAAAAAACACATATACACAAAGATTTTCCCCTGGATCCTAAAACCGGGACTACTAGCTTGATTTTTCATTATGTTCCTTTAAATGTTACAATACATATTTATACATGCAGAAGCACCCAATACCATGGACCGAAAAACCATCATGTCCAAAACCATGGACTGAAAACCATCACGTCCAAAAAAAATGTGCGAAAAACATGCACAAAACCATAGGTGGGTCCGCCCAACCTAACATAGGGTCGAAAACAAAAAATTTCCACAGCGCTGCGCCAGACCCCATAAAGTGGGGTTACGGGTACGCTTGAAACCCCATGTGACCCCCCTTCGCTACACAATCAGCATAATGAAAGGGGGGCTCCACCCTCCTCTAACCCCCTGGTTAACTACGTGAGCTAGTCGTGGAAATAATATAACATAACCAACATTCTCCCACTTGTTTTTCTCTTTCCACATGGGGCCACAAGAGAGCTTAGTCATTTTTCCATCCCTGAAATGCCCATTATCTCTCTACATCAAGAGAACTTTTCAAAGCTCACAGATTTTGTCAATGCATCTACAGTATTCTTCAAAGTTTCCACCTTTACCAGTAACACCTTTTTGTCTTCTACCATATCCCTCACAAAGTTATATTGAACATCAATGTGCTTTGTCTTTGAAAGATATGTGGGGTTCTTTGCCAAGAAAATTGCACTTTGGCTATCACAGTCTATCCTTATAGCTCCCTGTACTAACCCCATACTTGAACACAATCTCTGCAACAAAACTACTTCCTTGCTTTCATGAGTGGCTACCATGTATTCTGCCTCTATAGTTGATAGTGCGACTACAGATTGTTTCCTACGCATCCAACTGATTGCACCTCCAAATAGGTTAAACACATACCCACTTGTAGATCTTCTCTGATCTAGATCTCCTACCCAGTCTACATCAACAAAGCCATGAATATCCAAAAATTTTTCCAATCCTGGTCTTCCTTGGTAGCACAAACCATAATCACTAGTGCCATGTAAATATCTGAAAACCCACTTCACTGATGTCCAATGCTCCTTCCCTGTTTTTGACATAAACCTGCTAAATACTCCCACTACATGTGCAATGTCTGGTCTAGTACAAACCATTGCATACATCAGGCTATCGACTACACTTGCATATGGAAAACAGGACATGTCCTCTTCCTCTTCTTGTGTCTTGGGACACTGTTCAACAGATAACCTCACACTTACAGGAATAGGAACCTTCACTGGTTTACTATCCTGCATATTAAGCCTCTGCAGTATTGTCTAGACATACTTCCTTTGGTTTAACCAGAGCTTCCTCTTTTCCCAATCTCTTTTAATTTCCATGTCCAAAATATAGCTTGTAGAACCAAGATCTTTCATGTCGAATTTGGAGGACAATTGGGTCTTCAAATCTTGGATAATTTCTTTGTCATTTTCAACCAGCAACATATCATCCACATACAAGACCAGATAAATAACACGGTCACTAATTAATTTAAAATACACAGATCTGCTTTGCTTCTGGTGAAGCCAAGTCCCCGTATAAATGTATCAAATTTCTGATACCACATCCTTGGTGACTGTTTTAACCCATACAGAGACTTCTTTAACTTGCATACCAGTTCTTTCTTACCCTTCACCGCAAAGCCTTCAGGTTGCTTCATGTAGATTTCCTCTTCCAGATTTCCGTGAAGAAATGTTGTCTTCACATCCATCTATTCTACCTCAAAATCAAAAGCAGCAGCAGTAAATAAAAGTAATCTAATAGAAGTTACCTTGGCAACAGAAGAAAACATATCACCAAAATCAATTCCTGGCACCTGGGAATAACCTTTTGCTACCAACCAAGCTTTTTATTTCTCCACCTTTCCTTCTGCATTTGTCTTCTTCTTGAACACCCATTTGATGCCAATGGGTTTCCTTCCAGCCGGCAACTCCTCCAGATCCCAAGCCTCATTTTTGTGCTAAGATGCCATTTCATCAACCATGGCCTCTTTTCCAGAGTTTTCCATCCTTTGAGTCTACTGCTTCCTTCATAGTTCTGGGATCATCATCAGTAATAGATTAAGCAAAATTTGAACAGAAAGCAAGTGGACTATACCTTTCTGGCTGCCTTCTTTCTTGAACTGATCTTCTCACACCTGGGTTTTGTGGCTCTTCGTCTTCTGATTCCTCCTCCGTTGTAGAGTCTGATTCTTCCTCCTTTAGCTCAAACTCTATATTCTCAAGTTCCTTTGGTTGAACTTCATGTTTAATAACATCTTTCACCTCTCTGAACACCACATCTCAGTTTTACACAACCTTACTTGTTATTGAGTTCCAAAGCTTATAGCCCTTTAAACCATCCTTATACCCAATAAAGATGTACTTTTCAGATTTACTATCAAACTTGGTTCGTTTCTCCTTTGGAACATGTACATATGCATCACATCCAAATACCCTCAGATGTGAAAGAGAGGGTTTCTTACCAGTCCATACCTCTTATGGAGTACTATCATCCAACGCTGATGAAGGTGACCTATTGACCAGGTAACATACAGTATCCACTGCCTGTACCCAGAATTCCTGTCCTAACTTGGCACCACTGAGCATGCTTCTTGCCCTTTCCATCAACGTCTTGTTAATTCTTTCTACAACTCCATTTTGCTGAGGTGTATATGGAGTAGTCTTCTGCCGTGCTATACCACACTTCTTACAGAATTCTTCAAATTCCTTGCTGCAAAACTCTCCACCATCATTTTTCCTCAACACCTTTATCTTCTTCTCTGTATGATTTTCCATGAGAACCTTAAATTCTTTAAACCTGCCAAAGACTTAAGATTTCTTCTTAAGGAAATATAACCATGTATTCCTTGAGAAGTCATCTATAAATGATACATAGTTCACAAACTTACCCAGTGATGGAACCTTCATAGGTCCAAACACATCATTGTTCACAAGCTCTAATATCTCTTTCACCCTCTTACTACGAAAGGGGAAACTCACCTGATTCTACTTCCCATATACACAATTTTCACAAAAATCAAAATCCAGAGAGCTATTACTCATACCTTCTACCATACCTTTAGCATGAAGTATTTGAAGGCCCTTATCTCCAATATGTCCAAGCCTTTGATGCCACAACATGGTCTTCTCTCCAGAGACCACTAGATTTTCTGCTCCACTTTCAGGAACCATAGAACTATTGCACCCGTCAACAACAGTTCTACCTTGCAGCTTGTACAGAGTTCCAATCAGAACTCCCCGCATCAATACCAGTGCTCCTCAAACCGTCTTGTAGGTATCCTTCTCGAACACTGTCTTTACACCTGCATCATCCAACTTGCTTACAGAAATCATATTTCTGGCCAATGCAGGAATATGCAGAAGACCTGGAAGGGTTCTAACCCTTCCACCTTGCAACTTCAACTTTACTTTTTTGCGAGCAATGATTCTAGTCTTCCTATCATCTCCTAAGAAGACATCACCACCATCGTATTTCTCATACTCACAGAACCACTCTCTATGGGGAGTGAAGTGAAAGGATGCACCTGAGTCAATTAACCA
>APFE031487402.1:124740-177851 GCA_000404065.3 Pinus taeda | reverse complement strand
GGACTACCAGCTTGATTTTTCATTATGTTCCTTTCAATGTTATAATACATATTTATACATGCCGAAGCATCCAATACCATGGACCGAAAAACCATCACGTCCAAAATCATGGACCGAAAATCATCGCGTCCAAAACCATGTGCGAAAATCATGCACAAAACCATAGGTGGGTCTACCCAACCTAACATAGGACCTCATAGAGTGGGGTTACGGGTACTCCTCCAACCCCCCACTACGAAATCAACGCAACAAAGGGGGGGGGGGATCCGCCCCCACTATAACCCCCTGGTTAACCATGTGGGCTAGTCGTGGAAAGAATATAACACAACCCAACACTGGAGAATTGCGGAGTCCAAGCTAAAAGTGAGCCTTCAGCTCCATAATTGCACAGAGCTAGTTGAAATCCAACCTTCAACTGGGAAATTGTGCAGAGCATGAGAGGCAGCCCAAAGCCACTCAACCAAAAATTATGCAGAAGCCTCTTTCTCAAAAGTTTCTCAGTGCAAGAGCCAGTGAGTTGTCCATTCCTTCCGAGAGTTGTGCAATCTCTCTGGCCAATGCATGGAATCTTTTCCTAAAAAATAAAAAATAAAAAAGAGAAAAAGTGTTGTCGCTAAATCTTGCACCTGCAATAGAAGTACAACAAGAGGCAAAGAAATCTCCCTATAGATATCCTATGGGTTAATTGTAGACCAGTGCCTAAGACATCTTAAATAGAGGAGTGATTGTAGGATGGTATGAGAGGAGTTTACAGCACTCCAATTGTCACAAAATGAAGATGGTGATAAGAGGGTTTGGTTCAATATGCCTTTAATGAGGGAGATTCAAGCTAACTCATGAATCGAGATAATAAGGATATATGGAGCAATCTCAAAGATAAGTAGTTTCTTCTTCTGGTGACCTACACATGGAAATGAGACAACTTGAACTAAACTTGAAGTGGTGAAGGAGAGGGGAAGGAGAAGGAGGAAACTAGGTGCAGAGGGTTGTGACAATAGAATCTTCAGCCACTAATTTCTAACAAAAAGTGGAATTCAATTGATAGGGTTGTAAGCAACATAGAATCCTAAACCATTGTTTTCCGATGAAATGATAGAAATAGAGGGAGCTGATTTTACAGTTTCAAGCATACATAGTAATTGGTATCAATCTCTATTCAACAACTGAAGTAAGTCTGAGCCACCACAGGTACTGTAAGCTACTCATAGACACGAGTAAATCTGAAGGATGACAAGTACTGCATGCATAAATATAACAAAAGTAATTTTGTGGTCTCGCAAAAGCACTCTCTTCTATTTAGCAGTGAAGGCAAATCCATTTATCAGCCAGAAACATGACAGCTACATTAACATTGTTTTAAGGAAGAAATACACAATGAAATCAAGTTACAAGAGGGAAAGCTTACTGCGCATCAACCATGTTTGGAATCAAAAAAATATTTTCGATTAATACTAAATGTCTAATAACCAGTTTGTACATCTAGTAATGAAATCAGTGAAGCCCTCCCATGAATGCAACAAATTGGGCCCAAATTGGCCTCACAGAGATCATCCCTCGTGAGTCCGAAATCTCTGCAACCCTCTGGAACCAGAACCCCTACATAATATTTCTTCCCCCTTTTTATAAGAAGAGAGGGGCACTGTCATTATAGTTTACAAAAAATATCTAAGCCCAAACCCCACCTGTCATACTAGACTAGTTGTCTCGGTTTTGTGATAGGCTCTATTGCCCCCAAAAGTATTACAACAGGATCAAATATTTTTATTTTACTTCTATATACCACGAGAAAATCTTTTTAATAACTACACACTGGATGGGGTCCCATCTAGTTCTGATAGCTTCTGTGGCTCAAAATTCGGCATCAAACATCATTGTTATTGGCTTCTATATCCATTGGTGACTGAAAAAAAAGTGAGTGACAACATTGGATCCTACTCGGGACAGTGCCTTGCTGGCAAGGTGTTGAGAACCTACAGACTAGAATCCTTCACATTGGGCATGGAGTCAGTAATATATGTACTTTATAATCAAAAAAATCTCCATGGGACCTTTCTTTATCCATCTACATGCAGAAAATAAAAACTCTAACAACTGAAAGTAAATGCTCAGCTGGTCAGCTTATTGATGTACAATCCTACATTATGCATAGTGCTTAATTTACCTAAGTATGTTGAACTCTCCAATAGAACCACATGGCTTCATACTGCTAAAAAAACAAAATCAAAATTAGCACGCACCATGAAAAATCAGCAAACAAAGAACCTGATACATGCTCTTGAAATGACCTCTGGTGCTGACTGAAGAATAGGTTCATGTACTCAGCCACAGGGTCATGGAATAGACTAGGAATTTTTGCAGCATTTTTTTACCAATATTCTCTTGGTAAGGACAACTACAAGCACCCTTCAACTCCTCAAATTTAGTGTTTCTAAGAAAAACTAGTTGCTGCTCATTTACTGCCCCTTTTTCAATGGGACAGTTGTCCTAGAAATCTGCAACAGACTCTTCACTATCTGAACTGTAAGATTCATATATTGGAGGGCCTATTGAGAATTCTTGGTAGGCATATTGCTTCAGTAGGTAGATGCAGAATTTTCATGTTCTTTCATCTTTGGGTTCTTCTTGAGACACTTGTTGTGGGGATCTTTCTCCCCACTTTCTAGTAAAAAACTCCTTCTGCACCTCCATGACCATTTCCTCCTCATGTGAATCAGATGAATCATAGATAGGAGGAGGTTCTTGATCCTTCTCTTCATGTGAAAGATATGCATCATGGACTAGAACCTCTTTACTAACCTCCTGATGGGCCTCTTCTTCTTGTTCAACTTCCCATAACTAGGAGTATGGTAGCTCTCAGTGAAAATTTTAAGGATGGAAATTTGTCTTGAAGTTTAAAAACATTGGTGAATCTCACTAGTCCTTAATATGTAAACTACAAAATATTTATTGATTTATTTGTAACATTATTCAAATTTATAATGATTTTATATATACTAACTATATATTTTTGGCAATTTTCAAGGTTAAATAATTTTATATTGTAAAATTTAGGCTAATCCTTTTTATAAAAAATGGAAATTGGAAAATTTTGTTTTTGGAAAAATTATGGAAAATTAGCCCATGAGCGAATATTAGCCCCTAAAATTTTCCATGGTAGCACTGCCTCACTAGACTCTCCATCAGAGTCATATTCATCATATGAAGGAGAAAATCAGACTCAACTGAATAAGCCCTCTCAGAGTTTATTTGCAGCTCAGTGGTGTTTCCTTCTTCTCTTTCTTTCTCATGGGGTGATGCTTCCTAATGGGAGTAGATGTTTTCTTGTAGAGGAGCTCCACAAACATCTTCAGCAAATTCATCAACCTCGGGACTAACTTCATCATTAAAAAATTTGCAACAATCTTCAAACATAGCTTTTGATAGATAAAATCTTTTGTAATATTGATGGAATGTTGTATGAAAATATTTCAAGGAAGATATGCTACCATGAGGTAGTGTTTTGTACCAAAATCTAGCACATTCTTCTAAAGAATACATGAAAAACTTCATTTGTACATCTTCAAAGAAAATACCTTGTTAATCCATGCATTCGTGAAACTCTTTAAGGTGTTGGTTGGGTGTTGGCTTAGTGGGCCCTGACCCAGGTTCAGCGTTAATTAGCCAAGCAAATCCATACACTACTGGCCCTCTCAGGATCAATCTGTGGAGTGCAGGCTGAATTCTCACCTGAAGCAATATGGGGGGATGCAAGAACCAAGTTTACACACCCAGAGATGGTAGTGATGTCATTTTATACCCTAAACCTATCTTCACGCAAATCGATAAGCCGTTTAGGTCTTATCGACATACTTCTCTTATCCGGTTTCTAGACCTTCATGAAGGTCTACGGGCGTCCTTCACGGACCCTAAACAAGTGATTTATCTACTTACGCACTCCTGTAAGTGTTCTTACCTCTGTATTTACCCTAATCGGCTTAAGTATTTGATAAATTCAACATGTATTAAGATATTCTACACGTAAACATATATTATTACTTGTCTTGATATAACAGAGTGAAACATATAGATTTGCACATCAATATAGCATTAAATCATAAATCCAATATTCTTCATAACATAATCACATGCATTCATAACAAAAGCAAATAGATCAACACATGTAATTCCACAATAATCCTCTTTATTAATGCTTTAGATCTTCTTTATAGACTCTAAATATCCTGTGCACATAGCTGCAGGAGTTCGCGCACTCAGTTGTGAATGTCTACCCTAGGCCTCTACGCACACAACTACAAAGCGTCTTTCCTATACTAGGACTCTTCACTCTTAGCTCTCACTGACCCATTGCCAAATATAATTGTACCCTCCAAAACTACCTTACACTCTTCTAAGACTTCCCTTTTTATACAATCCCATGGTCCGCGGACCATGGGTAGATCTCCTAAAGCTGACATGACTTACATAAATGAAGGGAAAAAACCCTTTATGACATTTACCATCTTCCCGCTTTGCGACCACATAATGTGAAGACTTTACACTTTTTTATACAAACACTTGGGCTTTCTGCCCCAAAACTTGGGCTTTTAACCCAAAAATTTAACTCTGGGGGACCCGTTCCCAACAAGCCCCCAACACAAATATGGTGACTCACCCCCAAGTCACTCAACTAGCATGGATATTTTGTTGTAAAGACCTCACAACCCCACTTGTACCACTGCAACCTTAGTAGTACATTGTGTCGCCCCCTGCTTAACCTGCTCTACCAGCTGCTCCATCACTGGTACCATGCTATCTTCCTGGATCTTCTATTATACTTCCTGCAAGCTGGCCAACTTTCCTTCAATGGTGGAGGTGAGCACATATGCCCCATCCAACCAAGGCCCTAATCTGGACTTAAGTACTCTCTCTTTCTGTTGCACTGCTCCTGCCTGCTCCTTTAGTTCCTTTGCTTCCTGCAGCTTCGCTAATCTCTACATGATGACGATGATGCATGTTGTCACTCTTGATTCATCGTACTGCTATTGTGATTCCCTAGCCTCAGTATTTAAACTCTATAGGTTAGGATCTTCCTGCAGACTGGTAAGTACATCCAGCAACTGCTCAAAGAGCGTAGTGCAATCTGTCACTGCATTTTCTACTACAACAACTGCATCCTTGACAGCTACCTCGTATTGTTCTTTGACCTCTGATTGAGTCAAAGGTTGGGCCTTCAACTCAGGCTTGGTAATATTAAGTTTCATCTCAAACTAAACCTTGGCCAACTCAGTCTTTGCATCATGCACACCGGTAGCCAACTTCTGAATCTTAGCTTCCACTAGTGCTTCTTATTGGATATGCAACTCCAGAACGATTATGCATGCTTTAGCTACTACTGCCGCAGTGTGCTCATTCTTTTGCTGCACTTTCTTCCATCTTTCAATTGCTAAATTCCTCTCGATGAACATTTGTGCATTATTGACCTTTTTTTCATTGATCACACTCAGTGCGCACTGCTCTCGAGCCTAAAGTTCTTCGATCACACCTGCCTGTAGGGTGTGAAGGGCTTCACTTGGAAGCGAAGCTAAGTCAACCTGATATTCTTTAGTGTGTTGATAGTATCTTTATCATTTTCCACTTCTATAGTCAAAGCTCCATCCAATAGCGCAACAGCCCAGGGATCCAATGAGCGAACCATCTCTACTACTTCAGTAGTTCCCGAAACCAAACTAGTTGACACTACACTACTTTGTGCTACACCGGTCTGAAGTTGAGTAGTTTGGATCTGTAGCTTGCACAGACTCGTCTAGATGGTGACCAGAGCTATCTTCTATTGTTTCTCGAACTGCTGCAACAGTTTCATGATCGCATCCCTGAACTTATCTCCAATTTCATCTAAGTCACCTTCTATCAAGGTGATCATGTCAAGCGATGACTTAGAGGCCTTAGACATCTTTCGCAACCCTTCTTTCTCCTGCTCCAGATTCTTCTTTATCTGGAAGGGAGCGCTCTCCGAGTCTCCACCACCCTGTTCAGATTTCTACTCATCCTCCATCTGTGGTGAAGGAGACTTCTAACTTCTGCCATAATCACGCTCTTCTTCATCTTCCTTCTTTTATGCCTACTCCTTAGCAGTGCGCTCCGCTTCAGCTCTTGCTTTTTCCTCAGCTTCTTTTTTCCGTCGTTTTGCCATCTGCTGCATTTTCAATAGGGCCTCTTCCTTTTTCTATTTCCTTGTGGAATTACTGGATCCAGAAGACAAAGACAAATCTGAGGTTGTGCGCCATTATGTTGGCCAATGATCGAGAGCTGTTGCTATTGCATCATCCGTCGCAAGGTATGGGAGATCATACCATTTATGTTCTAGGTCCTTCCACACCCGAATGGATACAGTGGAAGTTTGTTTTGAACTATATGTATCCCGACAACTACTCATAAACATTTGGTGACAGTCTTGGCTTGCGGTTGATGGCTATATTGATGCTCAACTCCATCAAAACCCAAAATACCTTTCTCTCATGGACCTGCTCAGCGTCCTTCGTGGCCCATAGCAAAGCAAACTTCGTTGCTTCTGGAAAATCCATCATGATTGGAGGAAACTGACTATCCTCTAGAAAAATCCATGTGACCAACATGATTGATAATAACAGCCATACGTAATGGAATGTCTCACTTTGATCATGTGCTTCTCTGTAGTTTGCAAGGAACTCGCTATAGAGGTAGTGCGCCCAATTAAATTGTACGCCCTCCATGCATTGGGCCACTAATGAGACTACTAGTGCCTACACCTCATCTGCATGACACTTCCGCATGATCTTCCTAGCCAAGATCTGGGTGGCTACCTTGACCCCGAGGTCAGTTATGCTTGAGATGGAGTAGTCGTGCAGTTTCATGACAAGCTTAAACTTGTCCTTCATTCTCAAGATGAGGTCGTGCTCACCCACCTTTCCGCCAAATGCCTTGGCTGGATTTTGTCCTAAATGGGATAGCCGGAATGGCTCTTCCAACCACAGGCACTCGTCGTGCACCAGGCACAGAAACTCTTTGATCACTATCAAGTTTATGGGTGTGCGGTGGTAATACGACACCCATAGCAAGTTTAGCAATCCTGCCTTCTCCACCCCATGAATCCACTTCACTAACTCTAGTGCGGTGACACCCGAAACCATATAGAATACCCTCTGCATGAAACTGTCAGTAGCGATGTGGGGGAATCGCTCATTATCCACCAAGTCCCAATCCTCTAACTTCAGATTGGGACACACACCAAGTGCAGACCTTCAAATGTGATCTGATCGGGTAGCAAAGGTGTATTCAGCAAAAATTTTCCCTCATCTGGGTCTTTCAAGACCTTCACCTTACCCTAGTGTGGAGGAATGTATTCTGGTAGCTTTGAGATAGGGTCTACACCCTCAATTTCAATGTCCTTTGCACCTTCGTCTACACCCTCGTCAGATTCTAGGTTTACCACCTTGCCCTTCTCCTGTGCGGTGGGCTTCTTTTTCTTCTGGTGCTTCCTGGGTGATTCATGCACCAATTGTGTCACTTTCTATTTGTCTTTCTTTGTCGTAGGCCCCTCCCTTGTCGACGTAGGCCTCGGCCTGGGTGACCTCAGTGACTTTGGCACATCCGCAGGAACCTCCACACTTACGACCTTAGGGGCAGCTCCCTCAAAGGCCATCAATCCTCCAGCACTTGCAGTTTTTGCAGGCGCCAACATCAAGCTATGAAGGAGCTCTTGGGTTTCCTTAGGAAACCTATCAAATGCCAAATTGGCCACTAAAGCCTCAAAAATCTTAGTTTTCATGTGAAAACAATAGCTCAACGCATCAACTCTCAAAGTGCAAAGTGTTTTTCATTGTGCGGCCATCTGTAATTTATAGGCAAATTCAAATTCAAATCCGACTGTTTCCCCCAAATCCGACTGTTGCCCCCCCCCCCCCCCCCCCACGGCTCCTCTTAACCATTTTCTCACTATCAAATCATGAATAGTGATTGTAATGATCATTTTCCAGCTCCTCTGCATAGTCTCTCCTCCTTTAGCACAGCTCCCTTCATGCTTTTGTTGATGCAGTGACATTCTTCCTTCCCGAGCAGTCCCCAGTCGCACAACCCTACAACCCAGGTAGTGTAGTTTATAGTCCCGCACCTCCTTTCAGTTGCCTGGAGTGCTAAGACTGTGCTTCCATCATATACTCATCTGGCTGGATCCCCAATGTATGGCTTCAATTGGATGCCATTTACCTTTCTGGGAAATGGGTCTCCATTCAATTTCACCAGCTGAACTACTCCACCATCGGTAATCTCCTTGATGACATAGGGCCCCAGCCAATGCATCTAAAATTTTCCAGGAAATTTTTCAAACTTTTTGTCATATAATAAAACCAAATCATTTACCTTGAAGGTGCACAGTTTGATGTGCTGATCATGCCATGCCTTTTCGCGCTCCTTCTGAACTTACTGATGGAATCCAACCAAAAATTTGTCTTCTTCAAGTTCTTCTAGCTACGCGAACCGCTCCTCCAGGGCTCTGTGATCCACCATTCCTGTCAACGTCGCTATGCGTAGACTAGGTATAATGTACTCCATTGGCATCATAGCTTTTATGCCATAAACCAGCAAGAATGGTGTCTATCCAGTCAACTTGTTGCAAGTAGCTCTGTAAGCCCATAGAACCGCAGGTACACACACATCCCAGTCATTCCTTTTGTGCATTGCAAACCTTCATTAGCATGTTCTCCAATATCTTTTTAAATGCTTCAATCGTTCCATTAGCCTGCGGATCGTATGGCGTACTCTTCTAATGATAAACTTGAAATTCCTCCACTAGCACATTGATAATTTCATTAAGGAAATGCATACCATGATTGCTCATAAAAATATTTGGGCAACCAAACCTAGTTAGCACATATTCAAAGAGGAACTTTCTCGTTATTGTCCCTATACAGTCCTTCACGGGCTGCACCTCCACCCATCTGGTCAAATACTCCGTCGCGATGATGATATATCATGCACCCATCTTCTTTCCTGGAGGCTGGATTGGTCCTACAAAATCAATCGCCCACTTCTTAAATGGTTGTAATGACACTTTCAGATTCAGAGGTAGCTCATCCCTCTGTGATGGCCTACCCATCCTCTGACATGCATCACATGCCTTATAATAAGCCTTGGAATCCTTATGCAGTGTCGATCACCACAACCCAGTGCGTAAAATTTTCTACGTTGTTTTTTTCTTGTGTAATGTCCTCCCACGGCTCCTCCATGAGCTTCAGCAAGGATGTTGTTTCATTCAAAGTTAGGTACATAGTGTCGCTGAATTTCATCCAAGCCAATTTTATATAAATTCCTTGCAATGACAGAAAAGTCTGTCGCGCGCACCATCAGCTCCTTCTTTTGTTGACTAGTATACCCTTCTGGAGATGTCCCCGTCGTCAGGAAATATACAAAGTGATTGTTCGCGACACGTACTACAAATATTTATGTGTTAAGCAGCCCTTCCTCCAAATTAGTAGGTTCCTCTCCTGTGTCAATGCATGACAGGTGATCTGATCATGCATTCAATCATCCTGGCTTCACAATAAATTCAAAATCATATTCCTGAAACAACAGCGATCATCTACATATCTTCCCACCCAACACAGGGTTGTTAACCAAGTACTTCAATGCAAAATGGTCTGTATACATCTTAAATTTTCCACCTAGCAAGTAGTGTCTAAACTTCTGGAGCACGTACACCATAGCCAAACCTTTGTGCTCTATCGTTGAATAGTTCTTCTCAGCTTTAGACAACTTCCTACTCGCAAATGCTATAGGGTGATCCAACTCTCCCTCACTGGCCTGTGTCAGTACTGCCCCAAGCACAATACATGACACGTCCACATGCACATGAAATTCCTTCTTCCAATCCAGTAAGACTAGGATCGGTGCAGTGACCATCTTTTCCTTGAACACATCTAAGCTTTTTTGACACTCTTCATTCCAACAGAATGTAGCATCCTTTTTTACCATCTTCTCCATCGGCACAATAATCTCGGCATAACTCTTAATGAAATTTCTATAGTATCACATATACCCCAACATTGCGTGCAGCTGTTTCACACTTATTGGTGCCTCTAAATTAATTATAACTACTATCTTAGCAGGGTCGACCATTAATCCTTGTCTACACACCACATGGCCTAGCAAGATTCCAAAAGGAACACAAAACAAATATTCCTTCAAATTGAGCATGATATGATACCTCTGGCATGTATCCAGCATCAATCGTAGGCTGGCTACATAGAGTTTCACCAACCCAAACACCGTCCAATTGTCAAATTATACCTCCAAAAACTTGTGAATGAAGTCCTTAAATGCCGCAATGACTACGTGCGAAAATATCGCTTACGTGTTCTTCAGTCCAAGTGGCATTACAATATACTGAAAGAACCCCCACTCAATGGCAAAGGTCATCTTACTTCTATCCTTTGGTTCAATCTTGATCTAATGGTACCCCGAGAACCCATTCATGAACGAATATGCTTCAAATTCTCCTACATTATCCAACACTTCATCGATGAATAGAGTCGGAAAAAGATCATGCATGCAAGTGTCATTCAACTTCCTAAGATCTGCGCATATCCTTATTTCACCCTTCTACTTCTTTTCCTGAACTACTATTGGGCTTACCCAATTTGACTCTTTTACTTTATCCAACTCTAAGCGGACCCTTTCTTTATACTTTGAATTAAGGCGGTAAGGCCTCTTCTTGATCGAATTTGCATCTGGTTTCAATGCAATTTTCATAACACCCAGGTCCCCTATTATCCCCTTTATATTTGAGAACTTCATAGGGAACAAGTTCTAGTATTCGCAAAGCAATTCAGTGACCTTATATACTGTTGCATCATCCCAGGAGTCCCCAATCTTTGCAAATTTCGGTTCTGCCTCTGTCCCAATGTTCACTTGTCTTGTTTTTAGTGTGCAATGGTATCTGAATTGTCAATCTGTGGCCCTTCAACTTCGCAGTGACCTTCAGTATCTGGGATATTAATGTTCCTCGGATCCTCTTCTTCTTATTTAGTAGTCACATTGTAGCACTCCAGCACGTGGTGCAGCTGGGTGGTCCAATCCAATTGAATCAAATCCAAGGGATCTTGTTGTATTCTAAAGATCGTTGCTTTGACCTCCTATAGTGCCTCATTAATGCACTCAAACCCATATTCAAAGCTAAATGTCATCAAGAAACCGCGTCTCGAAATATCCCATTCGTCTGTGCCATGGCAGAGCTCTGTCTCCAAGTACCAATTCATAGGTATCGCACCCAATGTGTGACATAACATATGCACCCACTCTAGTTGCGGTTTTGCACCATAAGCATCAGTCCAATTGGCTAATTGATCCCGCGGATCACTCCCTCCATTGTATTTCTCTGTCAATCGTACCTTTGGGTGACCAAACCACACCTTCATAATTCTTCTGTATTTGCGCCATCCATTGAAGTTTCCTTTATGTGTACCCCACCATCTTGTAAGCGTAGCGCCAAGTCGAAGGCTTGAAAGCGATGCTTCTCTGGAACTTCCCTTTCAAATGCATCCAGAAATTTATCAACATCAATTAAACATCATAGTAAGTCATACTTCTTACCTCCAAATATATGCAGTGTAGCGATTTGGTCATCATGTTACATTGTAGCGTAGATACTTCATGCAATCTATTCTACCAATGTTCCAATTCCTCATCTAAGTCTGATGTGAAGGAGCTTTCGTGGTCCCATGCAATACATCCATCAGCCGTCAGATTCACCTAATCTTGATCTCACGTTGTTATCTTATAAATCTCGTCGAAATCATCATCACATTTGTAATCGCAAACTGGTTTAGTGTAGCGCAATCCTTCTCCAGGGTCTAATGGTACTACTACGTAGAGCAATTTTCTTTCAAATGACATCGTCCACTTCTTCAAATTAATAACCTCGTTCATGTCTAGCTCAGTTGATCCCAAGGAGTGCAAGGTAGGGATTGTTGTCATCCACAATATTTATCACTTCAAAATCGACCAATGCGCTTGCGCCTTCAATATTGACTGTTACTCCCTGTAATATTCCCATTGGGATAATCTTTTGTTGATTTTCCATCCTCAACTAAATAGGAGACCACTGCATCATAGGTCTCCCCATTCTCTCCCATGTCCGTTTAGGCAAAACATTCGCGTCGAACCCTAGATCCAGAATGACTTGGTCCATTTCATATTCTCCTATCTGTGCGGTGAGCCTCATCTCCTGCCTTGTTCTTGCCTTATGCTTATAAATCTTCCTGACTATGTGCGGTTCGTCAAAAGTGTTTTCTTTCCTGGCACATTTATTTATCAACTCCTATAACCCTTTCACATCCTTGCTATCGCACAGTATCTTCATACAGGTCTCCAAGAAATTAGTAAGCATGGAAGGGTCAATCTCTTCAACTGGTTTTTCCTGACTTCCTGAGGTAGAGGCCTCAATGAATCTTTTCCTTGCTTCCATGAAGGTTTCCTTTGCATGCTCCAAATCAAAGCTAGCCTCCTTTTTTGGAGCTTTACAGACCCATTCACCTTCTTCAATTTTCTTCCCCTTGTCTTCACCAATTTTCGTTCCACTTTGCAGCACGATTTTCATATTAGGATCCTCTTCGCAGGGTTCATCCCTCATCATCAGTAGATTCTGGGTAGGTTTCTGAGGTTGTGCCCCCTTTTCACGTATCATAGCTAGTAACACAGGGCAGTCTTCTACCGCATGGTCAAACTGAGTGAAATATCTGCACGAAAGGCGCGTTGGGGTTTTTCATTCTCGCACGCAGTGTCCTGGTACCCCACAGTTGTAGAAAATCACTTGTCCTCAACCTCTACCGGGTCCTCCTCCACCTCAGCCTCATCTACGCCCCTAAAATCCTCCTCGCACTCCCTTAGCACCTTGATCTAAAGGCCGAGTCTCTACCTACGCCCTATATGTAAGAATTCTATCCATCATTAGCTCATAGCTACAACAGTTATGCTCATCATGACCCACTGATTGATAGGAGTTGCAGAAGAGTTGTTGCAGTGTCTATACAAATTTTTGCAGCATGTGACAATTGTTTGTCACATGTTTTCCAGTCACTTGACAGATAACACACCATAGAAGATTCCCTGTACTTGGACTTTCTTGAGCATTTGGCCTTAGAGGCATCAGCCCTCCTGCTACAACATAATTCGTGAAGACTGGGCAGTGATCTTTTTCATGCCCCTGGCTTTTTCATTTCAGGCACCAAACTTCTTCATGCACCTCTGGCTGAACTTCTCTATCCTTCTTCAAACTTTGGAACTCTAGGCAAAGGTTTTGCAACTGCATGTGAATCTATTGAACTCCCAAATTAGCATCCTTCATTGGAATCTCATGCAATCTCATTGCAATCTCCAGGGCTTTCACCTGGATCCCAATATTTTGTTGTGATAAAGCGACCCTCAGATGAGGTAAGAGCGAAGCCACAAACCATTCCCGGTGCTACCAATCCGTAAGATTCATGTTGGCTTCATGGATCATGCACTTCAACCTCTAATGCAAATCCTAGGGTGTCTCGCTAGGCTTCATCATGATATTCTTGAATCCCACAATTGATTGAGCTTTAGACTTAGGCCTACTAAACTCCTTATTCAACACAGTCTGAATATCTGCTAATGAAGCCATCAGGTTATCAATGCAGTACTTAAAGTACCATGTTAGTGCGTGTTCTTGTAAAGTAGTGACCAATATTGCTTTCTTCATCTGATCATCCATTATACCCTAAGCCTCCCATATGGCCCTTGCAACGAACCAAAACCGGTTCGGGTCCTCTGTTCCCGACCCCTTGAACACAGGCAGTTTTACTGAATTTGCCATATTTCATGGTGGCAGAGGTGGTGGCGATGTGGGCGAAGGTGTATGAGGAGGATGTGAAGATGGAGGTGGTGTGGGTGGATGGGGTATTCTCAGGAACCCTTTTCTAATCAATTGAACAATGCTCTGCAGAAAAGCTTGTGTTGCTTCCTCATCATCACTCAAAGGAGGTTCAATTAGTGGGGTATATTTAGGGCCTGTTTTCCCTCTATCCTTGAATATATTTTCACTTCGCATAGCTCCAAACATCAAGGTAGTTGTATAACTCGCTTTTCACACAAGATCATCTTAATCCAAGTATTTAAAGACCATAAATACTTACCTCATGGTCCCTTGAAGATGCGGCGCTCTGCTTCACTATAATTGACCAAAGTATCAACTGGGAACTCTATTACAAATCCTCCTATGATACGATTGAGCCAGTGATCGACAGCGCGTGCGATCTTATCTTCTGAGGCTTCTAATCTCTGCAATAACTTCGGGGTCCACATTATCGAACCGTCAAGCCTCCACCTTCCTTAGTCATCTGCTAATTTAGCGATCCACTCGTATAATTCAACCGGGAAGGAATAGAAGAAGATTCCGTGTATCTCTGTGTACATATATCTATCCAACCACTGTTCTTTCATTAATCGTGGGTTCCTATTATCTTTCGCCACAAATTCGTGGATCTCCCTATCCAACTAGTCTACAATTTCCTTCTTAGTTGGATTCCAGTGATGCGAAATCACACCTCTTTATGCAGATCCCAGTCACGACAACGAAACCATTTGTTGGCTTAGTGGGCCCTAACCCAGGTTCAGCTTTAATTATCCAAGCAAATCCCTACACTACCGGCCCTTTTGACATCAATTCACAGAGCGCAAACTGAAGTCTCACCCGAAGCAGTATGGGTGGATGCAGGAACCAAGTTTCTGCACCCAGAGATGGTAGTGATGTCGTTTTATACCCTAAAACTATATTCACGCATATCAATAATCCTTTTAGGGCTTATCGATATACTTCTCTTATCCAGCTTCTAGACCTTCACGAATGTCTACGATCGTCCTTCGTGAACCCTAAACAGGTGATTTATCTACTTACGCGCTCCTGTAAGTGTTCTTACCTCTATATTTACCCCGATCAGCTTAAGTATCTGATAACTTCAACATGTATTAAGATATTCTACGCGTAAACAAATATTATTACTTGCGTTCATATAATAGAGTGAAACATATAGATTCGCGCATCAATATAGCATTAAATCATAAACCCAATATTCTTCATAACATAATCGCATACATTCATAACAGAAGTAAATAGATCAACACATGTAATTCCATAATAATCCTCTTTATTAATGCTTCATATCTTCTTTCCAGACTCTAACTATCTTACGCACACAGCTATAGGAGTCCGTGCACTCAATTACAGATGTCTACCCTAGGCCTCTATGCAAACAGCTGCAGAGCCTCTTTCCTATGCTACGACTCTTCACTCTTATCTCTTACTGACCCATTACCAAATCTAATTATACCCTCCAAAACTACTTTAGAATCTTCTAAGACTTCCCTTTTTATACAATCCCATGGTTCGCGGACCATGGGTAGATCTCCTAAAGCTGACATGACTTACATAAACAAAGGGTAGAAACCCTTTATGACACTTTACATCTTCGCACTCTCTGACCACAAAATGCGGAGACTTTACACTTTTTTATACAAAAACTTGGGCTTTCTACCCCAAAGCTTGGACTTTTAACCCCAAAATTGACTATATGGGACTTGTTCCCAACATCGGGCCTTCTCTCTATGTTCCCACTAAATCTAGGCAAGTAGGTATCCCATTCATGAAACAAAGGAACATGGTTAGGATAACCAGCAATGGAAGAAAAATCCAATGAGAAAAACTTGTTGGCTAGGAATGTAGGAATGGCCATCTTAAAAACCTCCCTATATGATTGATTTCAACTTCAAAAGTAGGGTGAGTTTTTAGTTGTTGTAGTATCTGAGTGAGTATGGGGCTACTTGAAACCCGGGATGATCAAATATAGATATGGACAGTGGAGTCGCCAGGTTGTTTACCATATAATTCACAATGGAGTTACTAAGGTGAGAGATCATCGACCCACACTTCCCTAGATCACCTAACAGGGGAAATGTAAAACATTGTCATTCCCGGGGAAAATATTCTAATTCGTTCCTCGGCAACGGTGCCAAAAATATGTTGTCGCTAAATCTTGCACCTACAGTACAAGTACAGCAAGAGGCAAAGAAATCTCCCTATAGACAGCCTATGGGTTGATTGTAGATCAATGCCTAAGGAATCTGAAATAGAGGAGTGCTTGTAGGATGGTGTGAGAGGGGTTTGCAGCACTCCAATTGTCACAAAATGAATATGGTGGTAAGAGGGTTTGGTTCAATATGCCTTTAATGAGGGATATTCAAGCTAACTCATGAATGCAAACACTGGGGGTATATGGAGAAATCTCAAAGAGAAATGGTTTCTTCTTCTGGTGGCCTACAAATGGAAATGAGATAGCTTGAACTAAAGTTGAAGTGGTGAAGGAGAGGAGGAGGAGAAGGAGGAAATTAGGTGTAGAGGGCAATGACAATAGAATCTTTAGCCACTAATTTCCAGCAGAAGGTGGAATTCAATGGATAGGGTTGTAAGTAACACAAAATCCTAAACCATTCTTTTATGATGAAATGATAGAAATATAGGGAGCTGATTTTACAATTTCAAGCATGCATAGTAATGGGTATCAATCTCTGTTCAATAGTTGAGGTAAGATTGAGCCACGATAGGTATTGTAAGCTACTCACAGACACGAGTAAATCTGAAGGATGACAACTAATTCATGCATAAAGATAACAAAAGTAATTTTGTGGTCTCGTACAGGTACTCTCTTCTATTTAGCAATGAAGACAAATCCATTTATCAGCCAGAAACATGAAAGTTTCCTTAACATTGTTTTAAGGAAGAAATACGAAATGAAATGCAGTTATAAGAGGGAAAACTTGTTGCACATCAACCATGTTTGTAATCAACAAAATAATTTCCATTAATCTTAAAGGTCCAATAACTAGTCCATCCATCCAGTAATGAAACCAGTGAAGCCCTCCCATGAATATGGAAAATTGAGCCCAAATCGGCCTCACAAAGATTAGCCCTCGCGGGTCTGAGAATCTCTGTAACCCCCTAGAACCAGAACCCCTACATAATATTTCTTCCCCTTTTTTATAAGAAGAGAGGGATACTATCATTATAGTTTACAAAAAAGATCTGAGACCAAGCTCCAGCTATCATACTAGACTAGTTGTCTTGGCTCTGTGACAGGCTTTCCTACCCCCAAAAATATTACAATGGGATTGAATTCCTTTTTTGGACTTCTATATACCACTGGAAAGCTCTTTCCAAGAACTAGATACTGGAGGGGGTCCCATCTAGTTATAATAGCTTCTATGTCTCAAAATTTGGAATCAAACATCACTTCTATTTGGCTTCTAAAGCCATTGGTAACTGAAAAAGCTATGAGTGACGAAAAAAGAATCCCCAGAAAATAGGGATCTATTTTTAGCAGCCTAAGGAGGCACTTGAGTTACTTTTGAAACTATCGCCAAGTGTCACTTTTTCCTTCAATTTTGGCCTTCACACCATTAACCCTAAATTTACCAAAACTATTTAATCGACACTGCTAGAGCTCATTTCACATTCGATCTTGGAGCTCTGGCATTCTAGAGGAGATTAAGGAACCTTTGGTGCAATCCTCATCGCTTTTCCGGGTAAGTCTTTCTTTTTTAGTATCTTGCTGCTTTTTCTATCACTTTTGCTTGTTTAGCTTGTGAGGGTGTTGTTTCACTCATTTTATTGAATGATTATTGGCATTTTAACATGTTTTAGCTTGTAGAAATGTTGTTTCAAATTTTTCATTTCCTTTCCCAAGTGTCGCATGCATTACCCCTTTTTTGCACTAACAGTCACCATTGCGGCGACTCCCTCCACATGCTTCATTTTCCTTCAGTTTTATTGATTGATGCACTTGTTTAACTTGCATGCATCATCACTTAGTCAAATATGCACTCAACACTACACCATCCTTTAGATCTAATCGATTTCACACTCCCCTTGGGAAGACTTGGGCTCCCCTTTCCCATATATTTCTTTCCCCTGCATGCACTGCACATTTTGGGAGCTCAAGGCCTCTGCCTTGGCTTCTGGAACTACACAAAGGCTTCCATGGCTTGGATCCCACTATGCATTGTGCAGTTCCAAGAACCAACCTCCCAGTCCTTGCCAATGAGATTGCACAATGCACAGTCTCCCCTGACCTATGCCCAGTCAGAACTTCCCATTGCATAGTTCTAGTCAGCAAGCCTTCCCCACTAACTATTGGCACTATGGAATGTGTAGTTCTAGCAGGCAAACAGTCACCTCTGTGAACCAGAATTACCCAATCTCTCCCAGCGTTAGCCTGGTTTGTTGCTTTACCTTGTCGTGAATTGATTTTGGTTTTAAGCTAAAATTTTCATGCCATGAGTGTCCTCTATGTCTCCATGTACAACATTCGTTGATAATCTCTCTAGAAGTAATAGTTAATATGACCTCGAAGAGAGTTGCATCAAAGGAAACTATTGAGAGAAATATTGGGGAAGTAGTTGAGCAAGTGTTAGTTAACTTAATAGTTTATGTAGACACTCAGTTGTTCATTAAGAAGGGCACAAATTTGACATGATAGAAAATCAAGGATAATTTTGCAGAGGACTTCAAGGAAGACTTAGAGGACTGGTAGGTTTATATCAGTATCTAGCATTTAAGCTTATACAAGGTTGCATGCAAGTACCCCGCCTTCCCATGTGCAATATTATCAGCTCAATTGTCTCACACACAAATCCAGAGACTATGACATTGAGCAGTGCTAGAGGGATAGAGATTAGCACCTTTATGGCAGAGAAATTTCATCATATGTATCATTTACCTCATTCAGCGAGGTGCATGGACACACTTTTCCATGCCACCCATAGCCAAGTGAACATGAGAGATATACTCAAGCACTAGGTGAAGGAGTCATCAAAGTTTAGACAAACACCCAATCATGTTTACAACACAAAGTCTATTAGAAAGGCCTACCATTTCTTGATCATATTTTCATGTTGAATATATGGTCAAGAGAGCGCAGATACCTTTCCAAAATATTGGGTAGTTGTATTGGACTAGTTGGTGAGTGATGGAAGGTCATTCAACTGGTCAGACTTATTGGCTCATCAGTTGAAATTCCATGTGACTAATGCCTAGAATCTTCCCAAGGATGAGCAAACGAGATTCTACATGTCTGCATACTTACTAGATGTAATATGTTCCAAACAACAGTTTCCTGGCATGAGCTGGACATGGACACCGAAAGAGACTTCCGTCAACATTTATTACAAGTTTATTTTCGACTGCAGTTTCCGAGGAGTAATGGAAAGGTTGACTGAAAATTACATCATCCTGTTGTATAAGCTTATCTTTGAGTAGGATCCACTTTTCATGTCCCAAGAAGTGATCAAGACGATACTTAACATTGATGATTGGTATGCCTCACCTGATGGCACCTTTATCAGAGTGTTTGGTGGAGAGAAGCCTTTGCATGTTCTACAAGGTATTCCATGAACACGTTGGTCATACAAGAGACATCATATCACCTATCCACAGGATTATTAGTGGGATTTCACAGTAAGAAGAAAACGCCATGGCCCGCTCTTCCTTTGTGGATCAAATTATATGACATTAAGAACTTGAAAAATGCAGATGTCGAAGATAAGGAGATATTAAAGTTTGAGTTCATCACCAAATACTTTAATCCATATGACCCCCACGGTATTTACAAGAACCAATGTGCGAATGTGTACTATCCATGGATCCATGAGAAATTTCACTAGCATAAGGAGGACCCTTGGAGGTACTATTACAATGACTCCAAGTTCCATGAGCCTGTTGTTGGCCCTCGATTTTGGTCTTATTTTTGCTAAAGGAAACTTACTTAATCCATCTATTTTCCATCCATTTTCCACTTTATCCATCCCATTTTGATGTATTTCATGTCTACTCAAGTATTTAATTTTAATTTTTCAGATTCTAAAGTTTTTATGAAAATTTGGTTTCAAGTGCAAATATTGACAGATTCAAAAATTCTCGTAATAGCTATATGGATGACATGTTTGTAGGACACCTGGGCATGAGTTTGATGTATGGATATATATCTTGGGAACTAGGACTGAGACAACTCTACTTGGTTCGATCAGAACAAGCTTTATTAGGCCCATTTAGTGCTAGTCAACCATGACTAGTCACTCAAAAAATCCATATAAATAGAGTAGTTTTGAGATTTTATGGGATTGACCATATTTCTTGGGATGGTATTGATGAATTCGACTTATATAGGTGAATATGAGTAGATATGTTTGTTAGAAGGATTATATATCAGTTTTTTTCACAGGACTTCTATTTAAAGCCAAGACTTTGATGGCTTATGTATTGATTTTTATATAATTTCATGCTAAGACATTTTGGAGTTGAGAGATAATTTGAAAAACCTGTTCTACTACTATTTTGCTGTTCAATAATGTGGATGTGTGACTGAGTTTAAGCTTCTGATATCAATCTCCAAGTGTGAAAAGCAAGGGTGGAGGGCCCCCATTCCAAGCTAAGTACACTTCTTTGTTTAAACTAGTTTAGTTTTCCATAATCTGGTTATTGTAGAACTTGTTTACATGCTTTGTTTTAGATTGGTTTATGGTTAATGTGTGATAATTTATTTCATTAAATCTTAGTTTATTCATCACTTTAGTAACTTGGAAAAACAAAGTGTTCAAGTTGAGAACTCCTTCTGTTAATTTGGTGAATTGTAACTAGTTTTCCTTGATTACATGCAAGCAGTTTTCTTATGTATTTTTGGTTTTCAATTGATAGCATTATGGTGAATGAATTATTATGGAACATACCAAAGGTCTCTTAAGTTAGGAGCCTCCCTTCATTAATGATTTATCCATCTTAAGCTATTAGTTTCTGATTTTTGTTCATCAAGTAATAATTGAGGAATAATTGGACCTCTTAAGTTAAGAGCCATTTCAGCTTTCCCTCTTTAAAAAGTGAACTAGAATTGTTAATATAGGTTATATTTGTAATTTACACTTCTTTAGTTTTTGAAAAACTTATCGTTCAAGTTTGATTACATCTGATATTCATATATAGTAGACTTGCCTTCAAGTATTACCAACTCGGATTGATAAGGAATATTTGTGTTAATTTTTGTGAATAAATTAGCTCAACATTTTGGTTTCGTTGCTAGGGAGGCAAATATCGACATAGTCAATAGGAAGATAAGAAAACAAAATTTAAAAAAATTCATAAAACAAAATTAAAAAAAAATAGTTACATTCCTTTTAATTATGTTTCTTTATGCCTAGATATAGAGATACTCAAGGTAGATTTATTATAAACCCCCCACAAATAGAGGTAGGACCATCAAAGCCAACAACACCAGTTATTGGTAATCCAACAATTGAGGAATTGGAAGAAAAACAAATAACTGGACAAAGGTTACCTTTAATTGAAAGGCAAACTTTGTTAGCCTGGGAGGTAAAAAGAAAATAGTTATCAACTTCAGGAAAACAAAAGGAAGTTGTTAAAGAAAAACAACCTATCTTTGAATCTGTAAGTCAACCTGTCTTTGAACAACCTGAACCTCAAATTAACATTGAAACAACTAAATCTATGGCAAAAGAGGGACATGGATATGTTATTCTTACTCCTGAACAACGACTTGAATATGAAATACAACAAAGAGAATGGAGAAGACAAAGAGAGGAAGAGGCAAAATGAGGAAATGATAGAAAGATAGAAGAGGATAGGAAAAGACAAGAAGATGGAGGTGATCAGGAAGCTACCTTTGGCTTTCCAATAGTAGATACAAGTGCAATATTAGGAGAAGAGGTGAAAATGAAAAATATTCCACCTTCTGTATTGCCAAATTTTTAATGAATGTCAATAGAAGATCCTAATTCTTTAATGTTTGAATTTGATATCCTATATAGAATGTATGGATACATTGATGACACACACAAACTTTGTCTCTTTCCTGCTACATTGAAAGTAGCAGCTTTAAAATGGTTCATGGGTTTAGGAGAGCAAACAATAGCTTCTTGGGATGATATGAGATCAGTCTTTCTTAAAAAGTATCAAGCCTATTGTAGGCCTAGGGACTCAAAGGAAGATGTTTTCAGAATGACACAACAAGAATAAGAAAGTCTAGAAGAATACTTAGAAAGATTTGCATATAATCTACAAAAATCCAAACAACACTCTCTAAATCAGGAAACCATTCGAACAATCTTTCTCAAAGGTATAAGAGATGAATATATTGACATTCTAAATGTGATGGGCAAGGGAGATATTTCAAACTTGCCATTCAATGAAATTGCTGAATTATGTCAAAAATATTCTCGAGGTAGATCGAAATCTAGAAAGAGAGATGGGAGTTCAAAAGCAGCAAAATTAGCAGCAGGAGGAGTAACAAGAGCAGAAATAGGAAGCTTATTAGAAAACTGCAAAACTGACCTCCTAAGTACATTAGGAACTCAGGTAGATGTTCTAAAAGAAAATAAGAAGAAAGAAGAACAAGAACAAGCTTTAGCAATCTTTTGTTCCAAATGTAGAAAGAAACATCCATTAAGAGAATGTCCTTTGGTAGTGTTCAAGTATGTGGTCTTTGTACAGAAAACCATTCAACAGAAAATTGTCTAAGGTTGAAGGCATTGCAAGTGAATCCAATGGAAGAAGTGCAAGGAACAAAAGGTTTCTATTATGTGGCACCATGAAGACCTTGGAAACTAAGGTTTCCTCAGCAAAATCTGCAACAGTTCCCTCAACAAAACTATCCATATCCACCTCAAAATTCTTGGAATACTCCAATGCCATGGCAAGCTTGGCCTCCACAACAATATCCAAACCAACTTGCACAAGGATGGAGAGGATATGGTTATGGAAACCAGCCACCTCAACAATACCAACAACAATATCAACAGCCATTTCCATATCAACAATATCCATAGTCCATGCCATTTTAGCAACAAAATTCTACATATCCACAATCCATGAAATTTCTGCAACAGAATTCTCCACCATTATTAACACAACCACAACAGCTACAACTACCTTTGAACCAGCCTAGATCAACTCAATTACCAGCCCAACCAGTGGCAAATCCAAACAATAAGATGGATAAACCTGCATACATTGTATAAGAAGCAGCATATTTTCCAACATATTCTATTCTTCCTGTAAATGATGTCCATTTAAGGTCTGGAAAGGTACTTACAAAGGATTCTCCTCCAATCATAGAAGAGCCAATTGAGCAAGGAGAACAACCTGAAACATCACAATCTGAAACACAAATTTAGAAAGGAAAAACTACTATAACTCAAACACCACCCTATCCTAAGAGGTTAGTAGAGCAACAAAAAGAAATGAACCTTCCTGAATTTGATATTTTGGATGAATTGAAAAATGCTTATGTAAAAATTCCTTTATTGAAGGCAATTAAAGTGATACCAATATATGCTAAAACAATAAAGGAATTATGCATTAAGAAAACTGATAAAAAAAAGAAGGATCCTATTACAATCTAAGTCATTGGCAAATTAGCAACCCTCATGTCAACACAAACAATGGTAGAGAAATATATTGATCCTAGTATCCCTATGGTTACTATTTCAATAAATAATTTCTCAGCTCCAAACACATTAATAGATTTTGGAGCATCTATAAATGTAATGACTATGGAGACAATGAAAAATCTGCATTTAAACAACATTATATCAACTTCTACGATTCTAGAATTAGCAGACAGATCTAAAGTTGTCCCAGAAGGAATACTAGAAGATATCATAGTCTCTTTAGATTCATGGGACTATCCTGTTGACTTCCTTATCTTGCAGCAAAAAACAAATTTGGGAGGTCATCCTCTAATCTTAGGTAGACCATGGCTAGCCACAGTTGATTCCTTTATAGGATGCAGATCTGGAAGTATGATTACTTTACATGGAGATGAACGGAAACACATTACACTTTATTTACCTACACAATCATCTTCTTTAGAATCAATACTTGAAGCTCAAGAATAGCAGCAAACTAAATTAGTTTTAAGTATAAACCAAGTCTTTTACCTTAGAGAAGAAGAGAATGAAGATTTAATGAATCTTTTCATCTCAGAACCAAATGTTTTAGAGAAGCTTATAGAGATTCAATATGAAGCTACAAGTAATCTCTTGAACCAATGTTTTCAAGAAACTTGTACAGTTCAATCCTTGCGAAGCTCTTTTACAAACATTTTTCCTGTAAATTCAATTACTAATTCAACAACAAAAAAAATTGAGATATATCCTGGAAAACATTTGAACATTGGAAACCATTTGCAATCGTCACAAGAACAAGAGGTAATTGCATTATTACAAAAATATTAAAAATATTTTGCCCGGGATTATACAAACATGCAAGGAATCCATCATAATACATGGATCCACCACATCTATATAGATGATCAAATCAAACCAGTAAGGCAACCTCAAAGACGAATGATTCCCATGATGAAAGAAATAGTGAAGGAAGAACTACAGAAATTGCTTAAAGTTGGGTTCATCTTTCCTATTTCGGATAGTCAATGGTTTTCTCCATTGGTAATAGTACCAAAGAAAAATGGGAAGTGGAGGGTATGTGTAGACTATGGGGAATTAAACAAAGCAACATTTAAAGATCATTTTCCACTACCATTCATTGACCAGGTTCTAGACTCATTAGGTGGAAAGAAATTTTTCTCCTTCCTGGATGGGTTTAGTGGGTACAATCAGATTAGAATAGCAACATAAGACCAAGACAAAATAACATTCACCTACCCATAGGGAACCTATGCATATAATGTCTTGCCATTCGTGTTATGCAATGCACCTGCAACTTTCCAAAGAGCAGTGCTTTCAATATTTGCTGATCTAATCCATGAATGTGTAGAAGTTTATATGGATGAATTCACGGTCTATCGAAATGCATATGACGATTGCCTCAAAAATATTGAGAAAGTTTTGAAGCAATGCATAGAAACAAATTTGTCATTGAGTAACAAAAAATGTTATATGATGTTGATAGAAGGCATAGTTTTGGGACACCATATTTCTGCTTCAGGAATTAAGGTGGATCCAGCAAAAATACAAGTCCTTGTGAATTTAATGCCACCTACAACACAAAAAGAGGTAGGGAGTTTCCTGGGTTATGCAGGCTACTATAGACGATTCATAGAAAACTTTAGTAAAATAGCCCAACCTCTATTCAAGTTATTAGCAGGAGATGTTGAATTTCAATGGACAAATCACTTTCAAAATGCATTCTAGATATTGAAAGAAAAACTATCAATTGCACCCATTCTTCGTGGACCAAACTGGTCTCTGCCATTTCATATTCCAACTGATGCATCTAATACTGTGATAGGTGCATCACTTAGGCAGAAAGAGAATCTGTTCAATTATGCAATATACTTCATAAGCAAGAACTTAACACCTGCAAAATTGAACTATACAGTCACAGAAAAAGAAATGTTAGTTGTAGTACATGTAGTAAATAAATTCAGGCATTACATAATAGGATACCAAGTATTTATTCATACAGATCATTCAACAATAAAATATTTGATGAATAAATCTATCACCAACGGGAGAATAACAAGATGGTTACTGTTAATGCAAGAATTTAACATCACAATTCAAGATCAACCAGGTAGAGAAAATCAAGTGGCTGACTTTCTTTCACGAATACATTCACCCAACGATCCAAATCTTGTTGCGGACAACTTTCTAGATGAAAATTTGTTTGCAATAGCAGTAAAAACACCATGGTTTGCAGACATAGCAAACTATCTATCTTCTGGGAAATTTCCAACACAATTCTCAAAGAAACAAAAATGAAAAATTATTAAAGAAAGTTCTAGATATAGTTGGGTAAATAGTGATTTGTTTTATACTAGTTCAGATTTAATAATAAGAAAATGTGTGAGAGAGGATGAGATATTAGAAATCCTGAAAGCATGTCATGATGAACCATGTGGTGGCCATTTTGCAGACAAACGAATAGCCTACAAGGTGCTACAATTAGGCTACTACTGGCCAGCAATCTTCAAAGACTCCAAGGCATATGTCAAGCAGTGTGACCGCTGCCAAAGAACAGGGAGACCAATAGTATCAGATGAGATGCCACTCAAACCACAAGTTCTAATAGAACTATTTGAGCAATGGGCTCTAGATTTTGTGGGACCAATAAATCCACCATCAAATGGCAATAGGTACATCTTCGTATGTACGGATTACATCACCAAATGGGTGGAGGCAAAGGCAGTCACCAAAGCAACAGAAAATACAGTGGTCACCTTCCTCTTTGAAGAAATATTTGTAAGATATGGAGTGCCAAGATAGATTGTAACCGATTAGGGAGCACAGTTTACTTCAAAGCTTCTACAGGATCTTACAGAAAAATATAAGATAAAGCACAGGAATTCCACACCATATCATCCTCAGGCAAACGGATAGGTGGAAGCAACAAACAAAGTCCTAGAGAACATAATGACCAAAATAGTACAGATGAGCGGTAAGGACTGGTCAGAAAAACTAAGGGATGCATTATGGACATACATAATCACATGGAAAAACACAATTGGATTTAGTCCATACCAGTTGGTGTATGGAAAAGAGGTTTTACTGCCCATAGAATTTCAGATACACACATACAAATTGGCAGCCGAACTAGGACTAGAACTATCTGAAGCACAACAGTAGTGGATAATGGAATTAAATCAACTAGATGAACATCACCAGCAGGCAATAGAACATACAACACTGGTACAGCAGCAACCAATGAAGTGGCATGACAGATTCATCAAGAACAAGACATTCAACAAAGGAGACTGGGCACTACTGTTCGACTCAAAATTCAAAGATTTCAAGGCCAAATTCACAACAAATTGGTTAGGGCCATATGAGATAGAAGAAATATTTGATAATGGAGTTGTTCAAATCAAGACAATTGACCAAGAATCTACATCATTTTTGGTAAATGGACAGAGGCTCAAAGTTTACAACAAGCCGATTGACAAAGAAGAATTCATGAAACAACTAATACAAGGAACAGAACTAGAAATAATGGCACACCAGACCCAGCCATATTCTAGTGCTACAGAAGAATAAAGAGCAGACTACTACAAAAAATATATATAAAATAAATATATACATAGATAAATAATAAAAATAAAATTGTTTTCTAGTGAAAACCAGGAAATTGGCGCCAAGCAAAACCAACATGTTTTGGACTATATGAATTCACTTTCTTGTTCTATTTTTATCATGACTTTGATTTGCAGGAAATCCTCCACATAAGCATGACTTGAGTCAAATATCAAGCAAGGGGGAAGGTTGCACGAGAAATTTAGTTGTGCAGCTGAATTGATGACAGAACTTGTATTGTTCACAGTTGGGACCTGAACAATAATAGCAGAGGGACCTGAAATATTAGCAGAAACATGTACATGTTGCATAAACATGTGCATGACAGTTGGGACCTAAACATTAATAGCAAAGGGACCTGAAATATTAGCATAAACATGTACATATTGCATAAACATGTGCATGACAGTTGGGACCTGAAATATTAGCATAAACATGTACATATTGCATAAACATGTGCATGACAGTTGGGACCTGAACAACAATAGCAGAGGGACCTGAAATATTAGTAGAAACATGTACATATTACATAAACATGTGCATGACAGTTGGGACCTAAATTATGTTATCATTGCAGAGGGACCTGAACAACAACCAACAATTCAAGAACCAGAACCAATGAAGCATGAAAAACAGGAAGCAAAAATAAATTCTATCTTTCAATCTATCTAAGACATTTGATCAAAAGACTTCATCCAGCTTGTAAAGAACAATAGACATCATCCAATATTATCAGGGAAGTACAAGTATAGTAATTTTTCTCTTGTAAATTCAATTTTTTTTTAGAAATTTTTTTTCTTTGTTAAATTGATATTAGTACCTGAAGTATATACTTTCCATTCTCTCCACCCATTATCCTAAGTATCATATCCTATAACCCTTAACTATAACCTTGTACATCCTATATTCATTCCATATTCATGACCTTAAGCCTATACCTCTAAGCATTTTTTCTTAAAAGCAAAAAGGGATCAAAAGAGTGCAACATGATGGTACCTGCACAAACAATCCAAACATTAGACATGGACATAATTTTAAACATGACCTAGGTAGTCACTTTAAAATTATGAGAAATATTTCAAAAGGAAATATATGCACAAAGGAAGTAAGAAAGGTAATAAAACATTATATGTGCATACAACGAAGAAATGTATTGAATACCATATGCACTGTAGTAAACATAATATTTTTGCATAATTAAAGTGGAAAACAAGGATATGATGGTAGGCGGGCTTGCGATCATATAATTGCATAGTATGGCAGAGTAATATGATATAATTGCATGGTATGGCGGAGTAATATGATGTTAGGCGAGCTTGCAAGACTATGATTTCATACTGTGGCGCTGACAACAGAGTTCATGAATTTGAAATCGTGGATGTGCCATGAACGGAAACAGAGTAGTGATGTGGTGGCAGGGTCATAAAACAATATCATTAAATTGCAAAGCTGCTACATTGAAATAATTCAACGGAGGATATGCTGCCAGGACTGTAAACTGTATGGAAGGACAACCACAACCCGCATACAGGCCAGCTCAAATTCAAAGCATGCAAACAGTCAGGGCATAACAATGAAATGGTAGGTGCGACTGGTCAAAAGGACCAACACACAAGCATTAGCCAATAAGACGTTAGGCGAATGGTCAAAAGGACCAACATGCAAGCATTAGCCAATAAGACGTGCTTACAGCTTACTCAGCCAAAGCATGGTAGAAAATGTTGAAGTGGTCAAGAAAACTTAAAACTAAAACCGTTGTGCATCTCAGAACCATTCTGCCGATTGCTTAAATGCATCTGTATGCCATCATCGCCCTTAAAGAGCTCAGGAGAATAGTGGCGGAAGCACTGCACATTTTGATAGAAGAAGAGAGGAAAAACATAAGTGAGTCTGTGGAGAGATAAGTAGGAAAACTCACGAAGATAGCACAAGTCAGTTGCCTAGAATCTCGGGAAATTTCAGGTAAGAACGAGATTTGATCCTCCATAAGATTACAAAGATGAAGTCGGGATTACAATCACCAAATTTTTGCCAGAACTTCCTGTCATTTAAATGTTTATATGTCTGTTTATCCCACCAGTCAGCACGCTAAGGCGTTGAAACGAAGCTTCAGGAGATATGGGTAATGAAGAGTTCCATTAAATAGTCCACGAGTCTAGCAATTAGCCAGGTAAATGTCGAAAACTCACCATGATTCCAGAAAATTATAAATGTAAGATTTAGATAAAATAACAGTGAGATAAAAGGGGTCTGTTCATAAGTGTAATTGCATAAACTAAGGTTTTGAATGAAGCACGTAATTTGTGTAAAACAAGCAGTTGATTACACCTGTGCGGATAATAAGGCAGTTCGACCACATATCCGTTTGATGCATGCAAAATGCATAGATAAAACAGAGTTTTTTGGTTTTATTACGTGTTTTTTAGAGCAGGGACTATATTGCGTGTTTTTGTAGAGTAGGGGTTGTATACTGCAGGAACAAAGGAATATTTTTTTAGTGTTGTTACAAGGGTGCGTGGTTTCTTTGTAGAACATGGGTTGTATATTGCAGGAACAGAGGAGTTTTTTAGAGCTGTTACAACTAGGGAAAAATTGAAAACTAATTTTGTTTTCCTTTCATACAACACTGAAGATTAGGCTTGCATGATGAATTATATAAAAAATTGCCTTAAGAATACATTAAGAAATGCAAAATTAAGACATGATTATTTTGTTTTCTTATGTATTTCTTTTCCAAAATAGAGTATAGTTTTTTATAGAGATATATAAGGTAGGATGTTTGAATGTTTGGATACAACAGGGGATTAAAAGAGAAATTGTGTCACTGCAAAAAGAAAAAAACAAAGGCCCAAGTAGATTGAATTAAGTTTGTTGCATAAGGCAGGTAAGCTTCTCTGACTTCAAAATTTCATTTTACAAAACAGTATTTGTAGATTGTCATTGTAAAAGATGAAGTTAATGATAGCAGAGGCATACATTCAATGGTTTTCAAACACAATGACAACAAGGATAGAGCTAAAGTTTCAAATAGAAAACTGGAAAAAAGAGACCATAGAGAAGCTATACCAAGCGGGACTGATAGGATTCTTGTAGAGATTTAGTGGCCACAGTGAGGAGGTAACAAGGGAGTTCATAAACAATTACAACCAAGAACAAGCAAGGGTAGGAAATGTTATAATTCCCGTGACTTACGAATTCCTTTCACAAGCTCTAGACCTCCCTATGATAGGATATAAGTATCATAAAGGCTTGCATTTCAAGGAGAAAGCATGGAATTTCTTCCTTGCAAAGAACAGAATAGGAACCTTTGACAAAACCAAAGGTATACCAAGGGAATGGTTCAATGAACCATGGGGCGAGTTGGTTCTAGTTATACAAAAATTTCTTACATGTGATAGGGGACATAGTGTTGCCCATCTATATCACATCTAACTCCTACAACACATTAAGGGGGAAGATAAGATTAATCTTCCATACTTTCTCTTTAGAAGCCTCCTGAAGATGATAGAGATAGTAAAACATGAACACAAACCCAGAGAAGCACAAATTTATCACCAAGAGTTGATAAAAATCTTGGTTGAATATCAAGTAAGATCACAAGGGATGATTTGGAGGGATTTCATGAGTAAAAACCAGTTCAATGAACAGATCAATGAGGGACAGAACAAAGTAGAACAGGAAACCAGGGGAATGATGAGCTCACCCTTCTATCCTAGTACTAAAGCCAAAAAGCAAAATAACACAACCATGCAAGAAAATGAAGTGTCCATCATGTCCATTCCTAGGAGATTTAGGAATAAAAGTCCAACTCAAATAAATAGCAAAGAAAAAGAAGTTCAGTTAGTAGACACATGTTCAACAGGAAAATAGGTAGAGAATGATATTGAATAGGAAGCATTGTAAAGAGATTCTTATTATGATGATGCAGCAACAGCATCATTAATCAAAACTACACAAGAGATTGAAAAAGAAATAAACTTGGGAAAAATCAGGGAGTTAACTGACCAACTAGAAATTAGTAAAACCTTGGAAAAACATTTGAAAGAATAAAACCAAGCAAGCAAAATTAATAATGCTAGATTGGTCAAAGAAAATGAAATATTAAATGAAGAAATAGGAAGATTGAAAAGAAAGAATGATATGTTCTCCAAACAGGCATTCAAATGGCTAAAAGAGAAGAATATGTGGAAGGCTAAGTATGAAAAGTAGAAAGTTAAGGCTACATTATACAGAGAAGGACATGATTCAAGTATGGACTATTTGATAAGGGCAGCACAGTAGGAATCATCTACAGGAACTACATCTACAACAGGGAATAGAAGATCAAAAAGGAATAAGCAAGCATGAGGACATGCTTGAAGATCAGTAAGGAGGAGATGTTGGCCCTTGTTTTGGTCTTATTTTTGCTAAAGAAAACTTAATCCATACATTTTCTATCCATTTTCCACTTTATCCATCCCATTTTTATGTATTTCATGTCTACTCAGGTATTTAATTTAAATTTTTCAAATTCTAAAGTTTTTATGAAAATTTGGTTTCAAGTGCAAATATTGACAGATTCAGAAATTCCCGTAATAGCTATATGGATGACATGTTTGCAGGACACTTGGGCATGATTTTGATGCATGGATGGATATCTTGGGAACTAGGACTGAGCCAACTCTACTTGTTTCGATTAGAACAAGCTTTATTAGGCCCACCCAGTGTTGGTCAAGCATGACTAGTCACTCAGAAAATCCATAGAAATAGAGCAGTTTTGAGATTTTATGGGATTGACCATATTTCTTGGGATGGGATTGATGAATTCGACTTAGATAGATGAATATGAGTAGATATGTTTGTTAGAAGGATTATAGATCAATTTGTTTCACAAGACTTCTATTTAAAGCCAAGACTTTGATGGCTTATGTATTGATTTTTATATAATTTCATGCTGAGACATTTTGGAGTTGAGAGCTAATTTGAAGAACCTATTCTACTACTATTTTTATATTCAATAATGTGGATGTGTGATTGAATTTAAGCTTCTGATATCAATCTCCAAGTGTGCAAAGCAAGGGTGGAGGGCCCCCATTCCAAGCTAAGTACACTTCTTTGTTTAAACTAGTTTAATTTTCCATAATCTGGTTATTGTAAAATTTGTTTACATGCTTTGTTTCAGATTGGTTTATGGTTAATGTGTGATGATTTATTTCATTAAATATTAGTTTATTCATCACTTTAGTAAGTTGGAAAAACAAAGTATTCAAGTTGAGCACTCCTTCTGTTAATTTGGTGAATTGTAACTAGTTTTCCTTGATTACATTCAAGCAGTTTCCTTATGTATTTTTGGTTTTTAATTTCTAGCATTATGGTGAATGAATTGTGATGGAACATACCAAAGGCCTCTTAAGTTAGAAGCCTCCCTTCATTAATGATTTTTCCATCTTAAGCTATTAGTTTCTAATTTTTGTTCATCAAGTAATAATTGGGTAAGAATTGGACCTCTTAAGTTAAGAGCCATTTCATCTTTCCCTCTTTACAAAGTGAATTGGAATTGTTAATATAGGCTATATTTGTAATATACAATTCTTTAGCTTTTGAAAAACTTATCTTTCAAGTTTGATTACATCTGATATTCATATATAGTGGACTTGCCTTCAAGTATTACCAACCCATATTGATAAGTAATATTTGTGTTAATTTGTGTGAATAAATTAGCTCAACACCGGTGAGTATAGCCACAGCTTGGAAGGTTTCTCTGCAAGCAGCGGTAGTGCAGGAGGCAATAACAACATCAGCAATAAGTAGCAATCTAGTGTAGTACAAGGGAAAGAGGAAGATTGTCAAGAACCTAAAGGCAGAGCAAAGCTACAAGATGAGACCAAATCCTATCACTGAGAAAGAAGCTTTGGTAGTGGAGGCAAAGAAGGAGCAGCAGATAAAGTGGACATATAGAAGGAAGAGATAAAATTAGAGGTTGTAGGAAGAAGAACTAAAGTTGCAGGAGATGAAGAAGAAGTTGAAGGAAGAGAAAGAATTGAAAAGGAGAGAAAGGGAAGATAAGAAGAAACAAGTGGAAGAAGAAAGGAAAGGCATTATGATAGAGAAAATAGTGCCCATATAGGTTGAGGAGTCAAAATAGAGGGTGAACAGATGTAGGATCGGGAGCTTGCTCAACATATTGAGCAACTGACAGAGGTGAAGGAAATGGAGTTGGGGCGAGAGCCACAAAATGAAGACACTGACCTTATGTCGAGAGTTTCAGAGGTCACCTCTCAGTATCCACCACCTCCAGTGTTAGAATTAGTCACAAGCGACGAAGGAGATCTTGTTCTCCTAAATGATGATCCGTTTATGGATGTTTACAGTCTATCATTTGACGAGTTACAGAAGAATGTTGTATAGACATGAAGGAAGTGCTTTCTGGATAATCATGCGTCACTTGCATTCATAAAGGAAATGGTGTTACACAATATTTTATCACACCTCCTATTCACTTCCCGTTCCACATCTCAAAGTGCCAAAATGTTGACAAATGTGAACTGTACTCATCATGAAACACATACTGAACCATCCCTGAAGAATGGAAGAAAAACTTCCCTGGGTCAATTCTGGAGAAGGTTGACTGAAACCCTAAATTTTAGGACCAGCGCTCTTTGCTCCACTACTTGCCCATTCTGATGGCAGACTGCAATTCTTTGACCTAGCGCGGGTTTCGATATTAAATCTCATGTTGGCAGTGCTAGGTCAAAGAACCGCATCATGCCATCAGTAAGGACAAGTAGTGGAGCAAAGAGCATTGGTCCTAAAATTTAGGGTTTCAGTCAACCTTCTCCAGAATTAACTCAAGGTCATTTTTATTCCATTCTTCAGGGAAGGTTTAGTATGTGTTTCATGATGAGTACACTTCACAGTTGTCAAAAATTTTGGCACGTCGGGATGTGGAATAGGAAGTGAACAAGAGGTATCACAAAATACAGTGTAACAAAGGGTGATAATGCCAAATGTCAAAAAGAATCTAGCTGCCCTTGTCAATGCCACCTTGGCCTATGCAGGATCAATGAGCTCAAATGTTAAATTCTTGTTGATCGAGAATGAATAAGTGGAAAAGAACTTGCAAACTACCAGGAAAGAGGCAAAACAACACAGAGAGCAGAGCGTAATTTCTACAATGCCAGAGATGAGGAAAGTGATACAGTTGAAGTATCAACACTTTGAGACTACCGTGAAGAAGCTCTATGATGGATTCATCATAGTGCATAAATAAATTATCTATGTGCATGTATTAGAGTAGTGAAGCAAAGAGTTTATTCAAACTCTCAGGAACATACATGTTTCGAATTTGTTACCGGAGAACCCACAGTATGATTGTTTTTATGCCAACGTTTCAAATCCCAAATGGGATCCATCATCAGGACTTATGAATGATGATAGAAGATGAGCTGCCATAGAGAAATAAATACTAATGAGGAAAAGAATTTTAGGACCAGCATACATTCGGCTGGGAAATTTTATTAATTCTATTTAATTTTATTAATTTTATTAATTTTATTGATTTATTTTATTAATCTTATTAATTCAATTATTATTATTAGCTTATTATATATTTAGTAATTAAATAAATAATAACTAATAAAATAATATTAGCTTTTTATAAAATGTAATAAATTAATTTTATATTTTATTTACTAACTATTGTTATTAAATAAAATGAAAAATTAAATTAATTATTTTAATTTTATAATATAATTTACTAATATAATTTATTTTTTAATTAAATTATTTTAATCATTTTATTTAATCAAATATATAATTTTTAATTAAATATTGATTATTTTACTAATTAAATTTATAAATAAATTTGATAATTTTAATAAATAAATTACTAATAATTTATAATTTTATTAAAATTGATTATTATATTAAATATTTAACTAAATTAATTATTAAATTTTATTATAATAGTTTTATTAATTTAATACATGTTGTCATCACCTATCTGCAAGAGTGGAAAATGTGATAAAAAGGGGCCCTACTTCACTTGCCAAAGATGGTGAAGCCTTGGACAAAGCTGGAGAAAGCAAAGGTTTAGATTTTGATCTAGAACTATGAGCGGCTCATCCATTCATCAACAGCATACAGGCCTCATATGCACTATTGTACAATAATTTGTATGTCATGGTGAGAACGAACAAGATCTCGTCAATCAGTTCCCTCACCAAAGCTAAACACAAGAACCAAGTCTAGCTATACATTGGCAGGTACATGGAGAAGCTAAAGCAAGAGGCCACCAAGCATGAATTGGACTTGAGAGCAAAAAACATGTAGAAGTGCATTGGTGATCCAATCTATTGAAGAATCTAGGGAAATCAAGTGTAGTGTGATTCTTGTTAACGTGATAACAATTTGTGATGCACTTTGACAATCTATCATCTTCTAATTATTAGTGTGTGTGTTTCATCAAACTGCTACCAAAACATAAGAACAAGAACACAAAGTTTGGCTCTCTGCCAGGGACAAAACCTCTCCACTCTTGATAGGAAAACCCTTGGTAAGTTTTCTCTTATTGAAGCTTCTTATTTGAACAACTACCAAACCTTAGACCCTGGACTAGGATATCCTCCAAGCATAAGTCAAACCCTTCCTCTTTCTGCACTATATCTTCTGGCACATGGACTTGTTTCTTTCAACACTTTGCTCCTTAGTACTTCATCCTTCTTTTGTTGCTTGTCTAAGTCAGACTTCTCTTCTTCTTGGGAGAAATCCTAGAACATTAGGGCTTCTTTAATTCACTATAGAGAGAACCTTCTTCGCTTTCGTTAGGGGACCTTGTAGACCTAGTTATACATCCAAATGAGGCCTCTAAATGTGTTGCCTTCAACTATTGTCAAATCCACAAAAGTTCACTTCTGAAATCTTCACATGTGTGGGCAGAAACCCTAAAACAGTCCTCTTATCTTCGATGTATTTTCCTTCCTTCTTCATTGGATGGCGAGGCCTTATAGGCCTCATTTATTAGCCCAAAACAGAGATATTTTTCACTGTGATTTCTTGCTTTAATGACCACAGGAAGACCTTCCTTTCTCGCATGTGTGATTGTGTTAATGTTGTTTTGGGGTAGCATCAAATGTGCTCTAGCCACAAAAATTGGTGGAGAGGCTAAAGCACATGAGATCTCCAATACGCAGAAAGGGTTTGGGCAGATACTAAATGGCTTGGGAGATATTAAAATAATTAATATTTTTAATGGAGTCCCTAAGTCTAAACTTAGGGAAAATAAAATATTAATGTGTATTAATATAAAATTGTGTTAGAATGGTCCAAAATTCATGGATCAAGCCAGATCTAATCTTAGCCATTGTTTAGGGACTTAATCTTGGTCATTGATTTGTCAACGAAAAAAGTATAAGAGGAGGCTTGAGGGTCACTTGGAGAACAGACTAAGGGAGACCAGTCAGTCTAATTTTTGGAGCGGGGTTAGATGAGAAATTGAACCAGTGGTCTAGAGAGCAGTCAAGAGGTAGAAAGTACAAAACAGAGAGATGGGAGTTCAACATAGAGGTAGAAAAGGCAGACGTAGGGCCAGAGGAAGCCACGCAGAGGAAGCAGAGACTGTGAAGAGCCAGTAGGGCCTGCGTCATCCATGTTGAGGCTACAGGAGTGACATAGAAGGCCAGAGAGGCTACATAGAGTCTTAACAAGCTGATGTAGAGGGTTTCAGGTCACGTAGAGTTCAGTAAGGCTGATGCTGGGTTCAGAAGAAGTGCTAGAAAATATGTCTATCTGTGGGTAAGCCAGTTTGGCACCATGTTGTACTAGAAAATTGTTTAATAATAAAATTCTCCCTTTTTGCGCCAATTTTCCCACATTGGGTTTTTTAGGGACATTAGTCCAAAATAACTGTGTCAATGTGATTGATTCTTGTGCATATATTTTTTTCTATATTACGGTGTGATATCTGCAACAGTATTTATTTTAATGTTTATTGAAGTAATTTCATGAATAACTTATGGTGAAATAAGTAGGAAAATTAAATTAGTTGTTGTAGTGATAGAATTATCACATGGTATCAGAGCAAGTAATTAGAGATAGAAATGGAAAAATTAGTTATGGGTTGAGACCACGATTCAGAGGCATCCACCTTAGGAGACTCACGCAGATTTTCAAAATATTGCACAAGAGAAAGAGATTTCAATTTCTCTATTTTGGCTTCCAGGTTGGAAGAAAAAGTGGCGTGCATGACTAGTGTTGCATCATCAGAAGTATGGTGTATAGATAGTGGAGCCTCATAGCATATGATGGGAATCAAGGAGTGTTTCTCAGAATATCAAGAAGAGAAGATGAACTTTCAGATCACCATGGGGAACAAGGAAAAGTGTACTCCAGTAGGAAAGGGTATCATAGTTTTTCAAACATAATCGAGAGAGCTATTCCGTGCCGCAAATGTGCTACATGTACCAGGATTGGGGATGAACTTACTTTCCATGTCACAACTACAAGGAAAGGGCTATGACATCTACTTCATCAAGGAAAAGGTATACATCAAACATCTAAGCTGGAAAAAGAAAGTCCAAATCGGGATCAAAAGTAATCTGTTGTATAGATTACAACTAGAATCACCAATGGCACTAATAGGTAGTCATGGGGACAAGGACTTGAATGATATTTGGCACAGAAGGATGGGTCACATGCACCATGGAGCTCTGATAATTCTTAGGAGCACTATAACAAGAGTTCTAGATCTAAGTACAGAACAAGATGACGTATGCAGGGGATGCGCTCTAGGAAAGTATGCCAAGGTGGCATTTCCTAGGAGCAAACACAGGGCCAAGAGTGTACTAGGATTGATACACTCAGATATTTGTGGATCTATGTCCTTCAAAGCTCTCAGCAGTGCCAAGTATTTCCTTACCTTCATTAATGACCACTCAAGGAAAACTTGGATTTATTTTCTGAAAACCAAGGATGAGGTTTTCTGTCGATTCAAGGAGTTCAAGGCTCTAGTGGAGAATCTGGCTGGGAATAAAATAAAAGTCTTGTGCTCAGATAATGGTGGAGAGTATGTCGATAAGGACATCACTAATTATTGTTATAAGGAGGGCATCAGAATAGAGTGGAAAACCACCTACAATCCAGAGAAGAATGGGGTGGCAGAAAGGAAAAACAAGACTATTGTAGAAGAAATTAGGGCCATGTTGTATGATCAAGATATGCCAAAATTCTTGTGGGCGGAATCATGCAACATAGTTGTCTATGTTTAGAACATGACTCCTCATTGGGACTTGGGCAAGGTTACTCCAAAGAAAGTCTTCATGGGGAAGACGCCTGAAGTCATTCATTTCAAGATATTTGGGAGTTTAGCATATTGTCACATACCCGAAGAAAAGAGGAAGAAGTTGAATCAGACTGCAGAAAATGGATATCTGGTGGGATATCACAAGAATGCTAAGGCATACATAATCTATCTTCCAGGGAGAAGGAAGGTAGTAGTACGACGAGATGTAAATTCATGGAGGACAAAGCTTTCAAAAGATCTCGCGAAATGCCTTCCGCGGAGAAATTGAAAGAGGATATGTTGGTCATGCCTCTTCAACCAACAGAAGTGAAGAATTCTCCCTTAGGTCAGGAAGATTCTCAGGATGAGGAGGAGGAGTGAATAGAATCACCTGCTGGCAGAGGAAGAACTAGTAAGGAACTTCGTCAAATTCTATGTGATGCAAAGAAATTCATCAGTGAACCAAGGAACAATAAGAGGGAGCGAAAACAGCCAGATAGATATCAAGTGTTAGTAGCTCAGGATGGAGAGCCTGCCAATTTTAAGGAGGTAGCTTAGCATCAGGTCTACCTAGATGTGTATGGTAGAGGAGTATAACTCCATAATGGTCAACAATATCTGGGAGGTTGTGTCAAGGCCTCAAGACAAATCTGTGGTAGGCTCAAGATGGATCTACAAGATCAAATATGTTGCGGATGTTAGTGTTGAGAAATACAATGCTAGGTTTGTGGATAAGGGGTATGATCAAAAGGAAGGGATTGACTATGAGGAAACCTTCACCTAGATAGCCAGGTATACATCTATTAGGACCATGATACCTCTTGCAGCCCAGATAGGATGGGAGATCCATTAGGTAGATGTCAAGACGGTATTTATGAATGGGGTAATAGAAGAAGAGGTATACATTGAACAACTAGAGGGCTTTGAAACTCATGAGAAGAAGTCTAATGTATGAAGATTGAAGAAATCCTTGTATGGGCTGAAGCAGGCACCGATAACATGGTATGGTCGAATAGATGGCTACTTGTAGAAGATGCGGTTTGTCAAGAGTGACGCGGATCCAAATCTCTACTATTTGGTCATAGAGAACAAGTTGCTTATCTTAGTATTATATGTGGATGATCTCTTTCTTACAGGATCATCCAGAATCATTAAGGACTGCAAGAAGAATCTAGCCACAAAGTTAGATATGAAGGATCTAGGATGAATGCACTACTCCCTAGGGTTGGAAGTTTGGCAGCAGAAAGGAAACATCTTCCTTAAGCAAGGGAGGTATGCTACAAAAATCCTGAAAAGGTTCAAGATGGGAGACTGTAGACCTATGGCTATGCCAATGATCACCAACTGGAAGAAGATTGATGCATCAGAAGACAAGGATGTCGATCCCACCCCATATCGGCATCTCATAGGGTCCCTGATGTATCTAGTGAATACCAAGCCAAATATTTTCTACGTCGTCAACACCCTTAGTCAGTTCATGGTGGAACCAAAGCTGGCACACTGGGAAGCAGCCAAACATGTTCTCAGGTATTTACAGGGAACAGTTGATTATGGGCTCTTATAAACCAAGGGGAAGGATATCAGGTTGAGTGGATTTACTGATGCAGATTGGACAGGAAGTTCAGTGGATCAGAAAAGTACCTCTGGGTACTGTTTCAACATTAGATCAGGAATGACCTCCTAGTGTGGTAGGAAAAAGAAGTCTGTGGCTCTGAGCTCATCTGAGGGAGAATATATAGCAGCAATCCCAGCTTCGTGTGAGGCCATATGGCTTAGAAAACTGTTGGTGAACCTATTCAGAAGAAATATTGAGGCGACTAGGATCATGTGTGATAGTTAGAGTTGCATCAAACTCTCTGAGAATCCAATGTTTCATGATAGGTCAAATCATATTAATATCTAGTGTCACTTTTTTAGGGATTGTGTCCAATGAGGCGTTGTACAATTGAGCTACACTCCTACAGGAGAACAGGTGGCAGATATCCTCACCAAGGCCCTTAGAAAGTCAAAATTTGACTACTTCAGGGAAAAGATGGGGATGGTAAAGAACCCCTTTTAGAAGTATAAATGAGTGTGTTATTAGTATGAATGAAGATGGAGTTGCAGTGCAGATTCATTGTTGGGAGAAAGGACCAGCAGCAGCACATATGCAGAGGGAGTTGCAGTGCAGATGCAGTGTTGGGAGAAAGGACCAGCAGCAGCACGGATGCAGAGGGAGTTGTCGTATAGATGCAACACTGGTAGTAGCAGAGTCATGGGTAGCAGTACAGGATGTAGTAGTGTAGAGGATGTTGGGCAGGGAGACTTAGCATCAGCACAGGGACCAATGCTGGATGATCAGGGTGATACTCAGTGAGGAGTATTACTAGAGCACAATACTCGCTAAGAGGGAGTGTTGATTTGGGGTAGCATCAAATCTTCTCTAGCCATGAAAATTGGTGGAGAGGCTAAAGCACATGAGATCTCCAATAATCAGAAAGGATTTAGGCAGACTCTAAACAGTTTGGGAGATATTAAAATAATTATTAGTTTTAATGGAGTCCCTAAGTCTAAACTTAGGGAAAATAAAATATTAATGTGTATTAATATAAAACTGTGTTAGAATGGTCCAAAAGTCACGGATCAAGCTAGAACTAATCTTAGCCGTTGATTAGGGACTTAATCTCGTACGTTGATTTATAAACGAGAAAAGTATAAGAGGAGGCTTGAGGGTCACTTGGAGAACAGACTGAAGGAGACCAGTTAGTCCAATTTCTGGGGTGGGGTTAGCTGAGAAATTGAACCAGTGGTCTAGAGAGTAGTTAGGAGGCAACAAGTATGGAACAGAGAGATTGGAGATCAGAACAGAGGTAGAAAAGGCAGACACAGGGCCAGAGGAAGCCATGCAGAGGCAGCAGAGACTGCGCAGAGCCAGGAGAGCCTGCATCATCCACACATAGGCTGCAAGAGTGACACAGAAGGCTAGAGAGATTGTGCAAAGTCTTAACAGGCTGGCGCGGAGGGTTTTAGGTCACATATAGGTCAGTAGGGATGATGTTGGGTTTAGAAGAAATACTGGAAAATTTGTTTATCTGTGGGTAAGCTAGTTTGGCGCCCTGTTGTACTACAAAATTTTTGAATAATAAAATCCTCCTTTGTTGCATCGGTTTTCCCACATTGGGTTTTTTTGGGGACATTAGCCCAAAATAATTGTGTCAATTTGATTGATTCTTGTGCATATGTTTGTTTCTGTATTACGGTGTGATATCTGCAATAGTATTTATTTTAATGTTTATTGAAGTAATTACATGAATAGATTATGGTGAAATAAGTAGGAAAAGTAAATCAGTTGCTGCAGTGATAGAATTTCATAGTTAACTCTAGAAACATAATCCCTTCAACCTTAACTTCTTTCTCCCTTGCTTTGCTACCCTAGAAGACTTCTTTTTCTCGGCTTCCTTCGTTAGACTTATCCTATTTCTCTTACGGATTTTATAGCTCAATTAATATCAAATGAGGAGTTGACAAACTCTATAAATAGAGGTATGTCCCTCCTTTTGAAGATGACTTGACTGCCCTTTAGGTCGACTTGACAGTTTCATCATAATTCATCTTTTATTTGTTATTTGGCTACTTGGAGACTTCGTTGAAGCTAGGAGACGATTTGACTTGACTTGGAGGTGTTCCCAAGACCTTGTACTTTGACATACATGATGTAACATGCCCTCAAAGGGTTTCATCATAATATCATTTTGACTTTGACTCTCTAGAAGCACTTTAAAATGTGCTTGACCAATTTTCAATGAGCAAGAAACTAATTGACAAATAATATAAAAATAATTTCTATTTATAAATATAAAAATTACATTTATGAAGACATAGCCTAGTTACAATTAGTTCAACTCTCCCCCTTAACTAGGGAGGTATTCATAAACATTACAAGGTGTTTGGAAATTTTCAATCTTGAAGAATTCACATAAGAGAAACCGGATTTGCAATCCATCTATTATAGCATCTTATCCGTCAGCATTTTCATAGTGCAAGGCCTTGACTAACAGCTCCATATCTTTATGAGACCATGAGCTACAATGTTGGAGAGACCAAATATTTATAGGCACCTTCATCATTGTCTCGCAAGGTACATACCCACCTAGGTGTTCACTGAGTATGACCTTCTAGGACTATTCTTATCTTGGGTTCCCAACCCTCAAATAATGTCGTTCCTCTTGCCTACTCTTGTCTTGGATGCCCTACACATCCTTAAAGAGTGTCGGATTCCAGATGATTACCTAATCCTCCCATTCTTTCTTCCCAAGTGAAGACAATAATGTTGTGTCTATATTGTGTCTACATTTCCATTCATGGCCTTCATCTAGACTTACATTTGTTAGTCCTAGTCTAGTGAATGACCCATGAAATCAGGGGTGATCCAAAACTCCCTCTTGATCAAGGACTTGTCAAAGTTCCCTCTTAACTAGGGACTCTTTCATTCATCAGCAACGTCTTCTTTGGGTGTCCTTCAACTTCTTGATCTTCTTTCTTTATTTGATGTCATGAAGTCTTTGTTCAGACTTCTAGGTAGGGCACCATCCATCGATCACTTTCCTCCCTAGTTTTTCATGTCTTGCTTCCTTCGTGGAAAGTGTCTTTCTTGTCATTCATCGGGTTTTCTTGTCATCTTGGCTCCTCTTTTGTCATCTTGTCCATGCTTTTTAATACTCTTCTCATGGATTATTCATAGTACTTCCATGTTTACATGCTTTGACCTAGTAGCCCATCATGACTTCATCCTGATATTGCTTCAATATTTCTTTTTCTTTTGTTGTATGGCTTATTCATCATGACATATCTGTAGAGTAGAATCAGTTATCTGCACCTTTTTATATCTCCAAGGCCTTCATAGGTGTCAAGGGTCATTTCTTCCTTTATCAAATTTGTCATGCCTTATTTTGAGAGATATCTTCAAAGTATATAATTTTCAAATAGTGATTCTTGGTGATCATGGTGTTCTTCCACATGCTTGATCTCTTTCTTCTTTTTATTTTTCTCAGATAGATAGGTCAACCATCCAATGCTTCTTGTGAGATAATTCCTCCATTTCTTGATTTCTGGACTTGTCAGCATTTCTTCTTGCTTCTTACTCAGCAATCTTATGCTCCTTATGTGAGCATATTCTTTTGTTGACCTTTATTGCATTGTGGTACATGCCTTCAAGCATGTTCTTGGTGAAATAGATTCTTTCATGCTTGATCATGTTATAGAACAATACCCATGAATTAATAATATACAAATGATAACATGACTTAAACTTTGATGCATACAAACCTCATCTTGATTCTCCTTTGATCATCCTTTGGTGTGGCCCTTCTTGCTTCATCTTAGCTTGCCTACATATCATTATTTTCTTGAAACCCATGAATGGGATTCCCAATGAGACATCTACATTAGTCCATGAACCTTCTTTTGAAGATTTCATCATAGTATCTTAAATATCCTTGCCTTGCAAATGTTTCCTTTCTTTTGATGATGGAGGTCTTCTAATATTCTTAATCACGATCAATTTTCCTTTCATCGTGGATGAGGTCTTATACTAGGTATGCTTCTTCTACATGAATTTCTTGAGTTATATCTGCCATGCTCCTATATTCTAAAAGATACTTCTACTCATGCATTTTTGCTCTTATCACAAATGCTACATCTTCATGAGTATCTAGAACTCTATGTACACCATGTTGCTAGATTCTAGAGGATGTTTCTAGCCATGCAATTTTAATTTATTCATATATGCTCCTATCTACTCAAAACTTTGAAACAAGTCTAGAAGTAAAGAGTTGTACCTAGTCATAGTAGAGATATGGAGGATCTTACTTCTTTTGCTTCCTTCCTTATTCTTTTGTCTCTTGAGTTATGTGAGCTTATTCCCTCTTCCATTTGTTATTGTTGTCCTTCTTAATATTAGGACAATTCCTTTTGTTATTGTTGTACTTCTTAAGATTAGGACAATTCCTTTTGTAGTGTCCATATTCTTGGCATCCAAAACATTGGATTTTGGACATGTCTTTATTGTTTGTTCTTCATGGACCAAACTTGCCAAATTTACCCTTTCTTTTGTCCATGGTAGCAAACGATTTCTCATTTGATCCCACATCTTCTTTTGCCTTAAGTCTGGTTTCCTCTGTCCTGCATAGAGACCACATTTTGTTGAGAGTGGCCTCTTCCTTCTTGGCATGTATGACTTATGTGAATTTTCCCCACTCCCCAGGTAGAGCATTGAGTACTACAGTTGTCATCTCTCTATCAGACATGAATTCCCCAAGCTCTTGAATTTGATCTCTCATTTCGGTGGATTTCATGAATTAGGGATCTATTCCTTCCTTTGTTATATTCATCTTGTACAATTCATTTCTCAAAGATATTATTTCTCTGGTTGTGGATACCGACAAGAGCTCTACTAGCTTATCATAAATTTCTTTTAATGTCTCAAATTTGGAGAGATGGGGGATGAGAGGGTCTTTGATTGATTCTATCATAATACTTTGAGCTCTTGTCTCATCCTTAATTTACTTGGCTAAGGCTTGAGTCTATTCCTTAGTAGGGATAGTGATATTCCCTTTGACATGTTCTAGGATTTCATTCTCCTTGAGAAGTAGATCAATCCTCTTCTTCCATGCAAGAAAGTTATTGGTACCTACCAATTTATTGCTTTCCTTGAAAAAATACATTGATGTATATTCAGAAGGGGACATGTACTTACTTGATATATTTTGAGATGTAATGGATTTTCATCCTCCTTGAAGGCTTGATGGCTTGTCTTCCCTGGATCTTTGATGTTATTCAAGTTTCCTCCTCCAAATGGACTTGCTTGATGATGAGATTTGCTTGATGACTTATATCTTGATGTAGGTCTTGCTTCAATCTGTTCTTATTTGTAGGTGCCTTTATGTAATTCTCTTCTTCTAGCTTTGTAGGCCTCCTTGATGGATAATAGATTGTAGACCCTTATTGTCCTTGAAGTGATTGAGACTTCTAGGCTTGATGCTTCAACTTTGTAGATGCTTCTCCTTGATGAGTGTTCTTGAGTTTCCCTTTCCTTGATGTGTCACCTTACCTCTGATACCATGTTGAAGAATCTAGAGAAATCAGGTGTAGTGTGATTCTTCTTATCTTGATAACAATTTGTTTTGCACTTTGACAATCTATCTTCTTCTTCTTATTAGTGTGTGTGTTTCATCAAACTTCTACCAAAGAAAAAGAATAAGAACATAAATTTTGGCTCTCTGCCAGGGACAAAACCTCTCCACTCTTGAGAGGAAAATCTATGGTAAGTTTTTTCTTATTGAAGCTTCTTATTTGAACAACTACCAAACCCTAGACCCTTGACTAGGATATCCTCCAAGCATAAGTCAAATCCTTCCTCTTTCTGCACTATAACTTCCAGCACATGGACCTCTTTCTTCTGACACTTTTCTCTTTAGTACTTCATCCTTCTTCTGCTTCTTGTCTAATTCATGCTTCTCTTCTTCTTGGGAGAAACCCTAGAACATTAGGGCTTATTTACTTCGTTATAGAGAGAACCTTCTTCGCTTTCCTTAGGATACCTTGTATACCTAGTTATACATCTGAATGATGCCTCTAAATGTGTTTCCTTCAACTGCCATCAAATCTACAAAAGTTCACTTCTGAAATCTTTGCACATGTGGACAGAAGCCCTAAAACATTCCTCTTATCTCCATTGTCTTTTCCTTCCTTATTTGCTTGATGGGGAGGCCTTATAGGCCTTATTTATTAGCACAAAACATAGATATTTGTCACTGTGATTTCCTTTTGTAATGACCATAGGCAGACCTTCCTTTCTCGCACATGTGACTATGTTGACTCTAGAAACACAGTCCCTTCAACCTCGACTTGTTTCTCCCTTGCTTCGCTTCTCTAGAAGACTTATTTTTTTTGGCTTCTTTCGTTAGACTTATCCTCTTTCTCTTACAGATTTCAATGCTCAATTAATATCAAATGAGGAGTGGACAACCTCTATAAATAGATGTATGTCCCTCCTTTTTAGGCCAACTTGACTATCCATTAGGCCGGCTTGACAATTTCATCATAATTCATCTTTTATTTATTATTTGGCTGCTTGGAGACTTCGTTGAATCTAGGAGAGGATATGACTTGACTTGGAGGTGTTCCCATGACCTTTTACTTTCACATACATAATGTAACATGCCCTGAAAGGGTCTCATCATAATTACATTTTGACTTTGACTCTCTAGAAGCACTTTAAAATGTGTTTGACCTATTTTCAATGAGCAAGAAAATCATTCACAAATAATATAAAAATAATTTCTCTTTACAAATATCAAAATTACATTTATGAAGACCTAGCCTAGTTACATTTCCTTCAACACAGTCATGGTCAACACCATGTTGTACATACTTTAGGACGAGTTGTACACAGGTTCCAAGACCATATACCCAGATGTTGAGGCAAGAGTCCACTATCAAAGAGACACGATCAAGCAAATTAGGGACATCATCACATAGTATCAAGCTTGACATGAATACATGACTAAGAAGCACCAAGTGGAGGTTTTCGAGTTGGTATTTCGCCAAACTTCATAGTCATAGTGTTTTATCTTGTTAAATTGTCTCTAGCCTATTTTGTCTCACATGGGTACATGTGGAAAATGTAATATTGTTTGTAAATATGTTGCAAGTAAAATTCCTAGTGTCATTAGTGGAATGTGAAAGGTCATCATGTTATGTAATGATTTATTTGTAAAGAAGTTGAAGAGTCATTAGGGTAGTCAAAGAGTTACAAAGGGGAATTTCAAGGGTCACCCCACCCTTTGTTATAAATAGAACCTCATAACTCATAAAATAGGCTTTTGTAAGCCAATATTTTGGCTAGGCTTAGGCTTAGAAAAGGCTTGGGAGTATTGTGATGAGCCTTGGCTTCTCCATAATGTAGAGCGGGTATACTTCTTTGAAGGAGCAGGTTTTCTTGACTGTAATGTTCCACTATTAGGGCTAGTGGTCATCAATGGTGTATGTATGGATGGATATTTCACTTATTATAATAATAATAGAGCCAACATGCTTTCATGCATATGTTATTATTGTAGTTGGACTATTTTGGTTGCTTTAGCAATGTATGTTGTTTAACTTACGCATTTTCTTATGAACTATTTTTTATGCAATTGTATGAATCTTGTTGAATGCGTGTTGTTGGATTAACTCATCACTTTAATTGTGGACTATTATGCATTTTATCTTGTGATGTCATTCTAGTCGTGTGTTTCTTCCAAGTTCCGTACTATTACATACTTATAAGGGGCACACTTCATTTCCCCTTTATGTGTTAGAACCCCCATGCATCGTACTTGATTCGCCGCAAGGTCACACACTTGCTTCAATGCAAAGTTATCATACTTATCTCTACACACTACCATGGTCAAGGCATTACATCACCACCCATTGTTGGAACTCCTACTCCAAATGGTCTGAGGTCTAGTTGGAACTTCTTATCGGGGAGATCCCTTGAGTGTTGGCGGCTCTAGCACCGTCAACATTTTTGGCGCTAGATGGAGGGCTGGATTTCAAGTTGAGCCCTTGAAGCCTATTTTGAATTTTTGTACATCTTTCACGACTTATGTCCTAATCAAAACCTCAACATGTTTCTCTCACGTTGTTGATTTCAATGTGTCGATGAATGTTACAGATGACTTGTCTGTTCGATGGGCGATAATGGAACACACATGTTTAGGCACACAATTACCTTTGTTGGCTTCTATGACAGGCATGAAGTCCCCTCAAATGATATTTATTGTGGGTTGTTTGCCTTCACATTCGAAGGGCATGCAAAGAAATGGTGTCTCACATTTCCCGCAGCCTCTATACACTCTTTCAATCACATGTTTAGAGAATTATGTCATGCTTTTGTTCTCTATGACCGCAAAGCACTTCATCAAAAAAAAAAAATTACGAAAAGAACTTGAAGAATCTCTTGAGCACTTTCATGATCGTTTTCTTCATTATTGTTATGAATTTCCTGAAGATGAAGTTGAATGGAAATTTTTGGAGGGAATATTTCAATATCTTATTCACATCTCTGAGAATTGGCATGAGTTAGTGTGTTCGACTCCCTCCAAACATACCTTGTTGTTAGAGCTTTAAAATATGAGACAGAAAAGGTTGTTGTCCCAAGCAACCCTCTATCCCCTTCTCATCAAACAAATCTATCTCCGCAAGAAGAGGTGGGAGAAGTTGTGAATCCACCTGTTGAACTGTCACCATCTCCTCCTACCCCACTTGCTCAAGATTTCTACATATATTTGGACTACAAGCCTAAGGGTTGTCACGTGGTCTCATTTGCTCAACCTCCATCCTTTGGTTCCTTCAATCCTCCAGATTTCAGTGTGTTGTGTTCATTCTTCCCTATTCCACATGTGATGTTCACGAGGATCAAGTTCTGAACAGAGTTGGTGTTGAACAACCAACCTGTGCTATCATTTTTTATGTGTATGTGTGGGAGTCTGAATAAGAATATGCAGGGAAGGATAACCTCCTTCTATCTGCACCTTGTCCACTTTATCCTGAAATATTCCATGATTCTTCCATTTTTGTTCCATCTTGTGAACATTCATCTGTATATGTTTCCACTTCTGATTATTCACAGAATACATGGGATGTCAACCTTTCATTTGATTACAGAGAGGAAAAAATTTTCTTCTTGGATCCACCCAATCTCTCATCTTACATTCTCGGAAAATTAGAATGTGAAAATTCTTATTTTTCATCACCCCCTCCATATGATTCATCAGATCATGAGGATCACGTTGTCCATCTAGAGTTTCCTATCATGGCTATCGTGATATTTTCACTCATTCACATGATCATAGTTTTTATTCACCTACTATTAATATTTCTAAGCCACCGATCTTTAACATTCCATCTCTTGATGAAGTGGAAACTCTGCAAGATGTCGAGGCACTTCAGCCCAAGCTGATGGTTATGTTAGGTTCTTGCAACCTTGAGGTTAGTTCCACTTCCAATCAAAAATTTATTGAATCTCCCCAAGATCCTCATCACTCTCTTGTTTACACTGAAAATCAATCCATTTCACAGTCTTTGCATCTGCCACCAAAATCACACGATCTAATTGATCATGCATTGGAGGAGTCATTCGTAGCAAAAACTGTCGTGAAATAGAAACTTTATTCTTTCTTCATGTTTTCTTGTTTTTCAAGTTCAAAGGTGTGTACATGCTTGTCTTCCACGTGTATTATGTGTTGAAAATAGCAACAATAATGCTAAATATAGAAGTGCTAAAAAAAGCATTTCTATAAATAGCATTTCGGGATACATTCCAATTTTAGTTAGTCCCTGAACTAAAATTGAGAATTAAAATTTGAATTTGATCTTAGCAGCTATTTGAAAAAATAATTAATTAATTCATCTTGAGTTAATTAGTTGGATAAAATCAAACATGAAGTCTATGTGAAGACATGCAACAGTTTTCCCTTTGATTAAGAAAGTTATCCCTTAATTAAAGTGATCAGGATGAGTTGTACTTTGAGTTGTAATTAGTTAACTCTGTTAACTGAGTTAAGTCCAGTTAGATTAGTTCCAATATTTTGTGGAACTAGTTGTGAGTTCAGTTAGTTAATGCACGCATGCATGTAACTACTGCACTTTAGATAACTGAATATTCTCTCATAAATAACTCATGCATGTCAGTTCAGTTAGAGACCCAATTGAGATCAGATGATGGGACAGTGTACTATCAGTTGCAAGAATATTCCATTGAGGATATACCTTGCATGTAGAAGAAATTCATTCCTTGGAGATTACGTAGTTACTTATGAGTTTGGTGAGTTGTATGAGAGGTCAATTCACACAGGTGGTAGCCAGAGGACCCAAGAGAAATTGCGTAAGGAAATAGGAGGCTTAGAGGACTAGAGGAAGGCATATGTTGTGTCTATTCAGTCTATGAGTAGCATTGAGGGATTGTCCTGAGAGATGGATAGCTTCTGAGCTAAAGCATTGTGTAATCTAGAGACATTTCCACTTGTATGATAATACAGATATCGGGGTTTTTAGTTGAGGCTTTCCCCATAGTATTCTCCTGTGTTCATGTGTGATTGACTTCTCATTCTCTGTTATATGTGTTATAATTGATTTGGCTCAAAATAAATTAAGCTTCCGCAAGTTTTTTTGTAAAATTAGATCAAGTGTTTTTCTTTAGTATATTGCATTATCTGGTGATCTACAGTGGGAAATTCTACAGTATGATAGGACACCATGATACATCCATAGAGCATCTTTCATGTGCTTTCAATTTTTTTCTTTCCTATGGATGCATTCAAGCTTTGAATGTATTGGTTTGCATTGTTTTATCTTTCTTCTTTATTGGTTTGATTTAATATATTTCTTGTTAATCATGTTGTCGCCCACATGGGCCAACCAATGCTTTGGTGGTTACATTGGAAATATCACTTCATGTAAGTTGGCCCATGCTCTGCTTAGCTTAGGAGTAGGAGTAGTGTTTGCTTTCTTGTTTTGCTTCTTTATTTTCATATTTTGTTTTGATTTTTATTACGTCGGAAAGAGTTAATCTTGCGGACAAAACCAACCTCCCTAGAAGCCTAAGACTTTCTAGTGACAACCAAGACAATTAAGAACAATCCTTCTCTAAACATGCATTATCATACGAGAAACCAAGTGTTTTCGATCCTACCTGAAGTCCAACGTTGTTGTAGCAGTCTAGCCTTGTTGATCCAGATGAGCTCCTCCTTCACTTCGAAACCTGCATACACTAACAATCAAACGATTACATAACACCTGAATATCTCATAAAACAAAACATATTCAACATATAGACCAAGGAGTATATGAAATAATTCATTAACAACAAATCATTGAGAAGAAAGGACTTATTTGTATGAAGGAAACAAAAAAGGAACCATTACAACCTGAGCCTTGGTGTTGTGCAAGCTCCTCCCAGGGTCCAACAAGAGATTTCCTCTACTTTGACGAGCTCACCCACTCCCAATATGGCAACAAGAAAGGATGGTAATCTCTCCTCACAAGTCAATAATGGAAGTCCTAATTCCAGCAGCATTTACCCTTTAGAATGTTCAGCTTTCAACCTTCCCTCCTTTGGCCCAAGCTCTGTATTTATAGTATTCTAGAGGAATTTATTCAGTTCCAACATCAATGGGATACTCCCTCTTTTGGATGGGGTAGCTCCTCTCTTGATGGGATAAGTTCCTCTATCATAGGGATGCATGAACCATCTGGAGGCGCTCAATACACGTCAAACAATCTTCTAGAATGTTCTATAAGTGACCACAAGTAACTTTTTTAAGATGAAACTCGCGCCTTTTGACCTTTACAGGAGTATGCACCCATCCCTTAACTTACAGAGCGTACAAGTATGCAGGTATAATGAGCTTGGGATGCATACACGCAGGCAAGGTAGAGAGAACCTGCGTACCCAGAGATAAACATGATTTTTAATAACTTTCTCTCTTTTTTGAAGTTTGACATGGAGAGCAGAGGTATAAGGCTTGACAAAGAGGATAATATGACTATTGATGGAGCCATATTAACTGCAGATAGTCATGGTGACAAATTTTAGTGTAACAGATTGCCCCCTAAAGTGCGAAGCCTGTAATAGATAAGGGTTTTATATCATCTAGGAAGGGTGAAATACTTTATCATTTCAAGGATTATCTCGTGGAGAGCCTGGTCAGAACCTGCAATTTTCAACACAAAATACATGTATAAGATTATATCATCGCTGAGGTAGGCATTCCCATACTCAGATCAAAACTTTAACTGACAGACTAACTATTCTGATACAGGAATGATTTCATAATACATCATAATCATAGACTCGTGTAGACACAGTATGGAAGCAGCCATCTGTTTATAATTGGTCTACAATATAATGAATACAAAACTCCTCGCAGCCTAGATGGTGGAAACTAGATCCAGGGTCTTCATCTCTACTTCCCGAATCGGTACGATTCCAGCCATGCGAATAAATGAGTCGATGTCGAACATGGTAGAAACCACTTGATTACCAGTCAATGATGTAAACTGTTAACAAGTGTGAGAGAGACCACCAGTAATGTCAATGGTTCTCAAAGTACCCAGCACAACCCATGAGATGTGAATGAATGAGTCGATGTCAAACATTTCATGGAATCCTTCGATCGCAAGTCAATGATGAAAACTGACGTCGAAGGTGAGAAACCTGCCATTGATGCATGCATACTTCATGGCACTGACGATTTCTAAGTCAAATCTCTAGATAATGTGCTAATGTCGATAGAAAGTGACCCGTCGCAGGTAAGCCCACAACACGAAATCATTGTTCAAGTTGAAGAAATGTTGCTGTAAGGACTGACTCAAGGATGATAGAATGGATGATAGGTATTTTGTAGTTGAATTTTTTGTTTACAGACCTCTTGAACACATAACGACACAACAGATGGCTTGGTGACAAATGACTCAAAGTTAATCCCCGGAACCTGGCTGAAGAATGTCAATGAGGTTTGAACAACTCTAAGACAAAGGATTTCCCAACCCAGGTGACTAAAAAGTGTCGTGTTCAAGAGCGGTAATAAGGTTTTCCTAAGACAAAAGGATATCAAATAGGCTCATTCTTCTCTCTTTTTCCCCCACCATTTCTGGCAAGTACCTCTTTATTTTTTACAAGCTTGAGGAGGCTAACATATGCTTGATTATAAGC
>APFE031487402.1:97144-108039 GCA_000404065.3 Pinus taeda | reverse complement strand
TCGTGCTTCTCCTTTAAGAGGAGCTTTCCCAGAGTATAAATGCAACAGCTGGATTTATCCTATCACAAGATAAGCTACTTGTATGGTTTTGTAGTCTTGGAGAGTTAATTACTCACCTACTCCAAGACACTAGCCTAATCTATATTGGTGCTTCAGAGCCCTAGTAAAAGAAAAATTTCTAGGTTGATTTTACTTTAAGCGTTGATTTTAATGGTTGTTCGTTAAGACAAAAGGTAGTGGAGATGAAACTGATGGTGTATAGACTCGACTCCAATTCACTAAAAAGATGCACCTAGGATGATTTACACTACTTTTCTTTTTCAATGAATTCCCTAATTAAGAGAGTTGGAGAATGCAAACTTTTGATAAAAACAACTTTCTTAATAGACAATCCAAGAAACAATCTCTTTATCTTTTCCAAGCACACAAAACATGACCACTCATTACTTGCACGAAAAATTCCTTTCTCTTTCAAAAACTTCAAATGCTACTTTAAAACAAACTTTGCAAAGGAGATCTTTTTGTATTTTTCCTATCTAATAAAGCATGTAAAACTAATCTAATCAAAAGCAATTTCAAGATCTATAAAAATCTAGGAAAAACTCACTTAAAAGCAACTTAAAAGGAAATTTATCTAAAAGTAAATCTAAAGAGGTAAAAGCCTACTAAGATGATTCCGGGATGTTTTACTCAGCAACAATCAAACCAAGGACTAGTTCATGCAGAATCATAAACCAATCAAAACAAAAAATCAAACACTTATTATTCTTTTCTTAAGAATAAAATTCACAACTTCAATCAATAAGCTACTTTTAAATTTCGCAAAGAGACAACACAAAGGTAGGTTGCTCACACAGGCAGACTTTACGACTGGTCCGACTCCTAAGAAGACTGATAAAGCCAGAGAGATCTAAGGTTCCAAAACTTCTAAAGTCAAAGTCACTACAGGACCAATGCAAAAATCAAACACTAAGGCTAAAACTTCAATGAATTTCACTAAAACTCTTGATGCTAACGAAACCAATTCAGGTGAAGATCTTTGACAGATAACAAGTGGATCTGGGCAGTAAAGACTACTGAAAGCAAAATCTAAAGGGAAAAAATGGAAAAAATGGAAATTTTCTCAATTTTGACAGGGTACGCAGGCAGCCTGTTTGACCAGGTGCGTCCACGCTCTGTGTACAAAGATATAGTGCGTACAGGTACGCACTGTGTCTAACTCAGAGGGTGCGTACTACTAAAAAATTAAGAAAAACTAAATTCTAACTTAACTCTAAGCTAGCCCACCCAAATACACAGTCAAACAATCAAAAACCAAAAAAGCAATGACTCTTTTCAGATCAAAGTATCACTCAAAGGAAAAATCAATCACATCAATGGATTCCCCAGTGTTGTCGCCAATTTGTCATGCGGAAAGAGTTATTTTTGCTGACAAAACTAACCTCCCTAGGAGTCTAAGACTCTCTAGTGACAAACAAGACAATTAAGAGCAATCCTTCTCTAAACATGCATTATCCTATGAGAAACCAAGTGTTTTTCGGTCCTACCTCAAGTCCAACGCTTGTTGCAGCAGTCCAGCCTCGTCGATCCAGATGAGCGCTCCTCCTTCACTTCGAAACCTGCATACACTAATAATCAAACGATTACATAACACCTGAATATCTCATAAAACAAAACATATTCAAAATATAGACCAAGGAGTATATGAAACAATTCATTAACAACAAATCATTGAGAAGAATGGACTTATTTGTATTAAGGAAACAAAAGAAACCATTACAACCTGAGCCTTGGTGTTGTGCAAGTTCCTCCCAGGGTCCAGCAAGAGTTTTCCTCTACTTTGACAAGCTCACCACTTCCAAATGAAACAAGAAACGATGGTAATCTCTCCTCACAAGCTCCTACAATGGAAGTCTAATTCCAGCAGCATCTACCCTTTGGAATGTTCAGCTTTCAACCTCCTCTCCTTTGGCCCAATGCATGTATTTATAGTGTTCTAGAGGAAGTTATTGAGGTCCAACATCAATGGGATACTCCCTCTTTTGGATGGGGTAGATCCTCTCTTGATGGGATAAGTTCCTCTATCATAGGGATGCATGAACCATCTAGAGGCGCTCAATACACGTCAAACAATCTTCTATAATGTTCTAGAAGTGACCACAAGTAACTTTTTTAAGATGAAACTCGCGCCTTTTGACCTTTACAGGAGTACGCACCCATCCCTTGACTTACAGAGCGTACAAGTACACTGGTACAATGAGCTTGGGATGCGTACACGCAGGCAAGGTAGAGAGAACCTGCGTACCCAGAGATAAACATGATTTTTAATGACTTTCTCTTTTTTCTGAAGTTTGACATGGAGATCAGAGGTATAAGGCTTGAAAAGGAGGATAATATGACTGTTGATGGAGCCATATTAACTGCAGATAGCCATGGTGACAAATTTCAGTGTAACACTTTGATTGTTTTCTTTTGCACCAATAGGTTAGTTTCCGCATGAAACCATGCTTTTCTCTTGGAAAAGTAGGGTGAAATTCAAGAGGAACTTGTATAGCTATCAACACTTGGTTATCTACCTATTCCCTCTCTTTATGAGAATATTGTGTTTCCTCTAGTCGATGATACCCTGATGAAAAGTATATTCATTCAGAGAGAATCATGGTGAAATCACAATGCTTACACCCTTAACTAATACTGCCTACTCTAATCGGTTTTCTATATTTGGTTAACCCTCGTCAGCTCAGTCAAGTAGAGTAAGGAGAGGGGGGAACCTTAACAAGTATGTTAGAGGTATATATAAACATCCTTCTCTGAAGGGACAACCTCTTCTACTCTCAATAAGTCAGGATCCCCCTTCTGTCTCATGAAATAAATAAGTGCATATGCACAGTTCTTTAAATATGAAAAAAAAATAAAGGCGAAAGAAGAGAAAGGCTTCCTATGTAGAGAGGTGAACCAAGTAACTCCATCGGGGTACTATCTAGGCTTGCTAGCAGAGGAGCAATGCTTGTGTTCCTAAAGTGACTCTGTCGAGGCACTGTCTAGGCCTGCTGGCAATGGAGTAAAACCAGAGATGAAATTAAAACTCTGATAATCTACATTACTTGTGCATTTATATATCCCTCATCCCCAATCAAAACAACTTAGTTTGACTTGGATTGGTATGTGTGTTTTCAATAAAGAGAATGGTAGGGACTACATCTTTAACTCAAGCTAGTGAAGAGGCTATGATAGTTGAAGAACTGAACAATACTTCTGGAAGAGTTAGACTCACTTTTCACAAGAGAAGGTCCATACAAAGAGCTGGAGTTCTACCAATGTGTCGCCAATGTTGTAGCGGCTACAACCACCTTCCAAAATGTTTCTTATGCTTCATTTTGGAACCTCCCATCTAAATCATAGCAACTTATCTCACACTGATCTAGGTACTTGTGCTTTGATTGATCCTTATCCTTTACATCATGCCTTGTGTTTTCTTACTTGATTTACTGTCTAACCCACAAGACGATCTCTTAACTTGGTTTCCACCCAGTTATGGGCTTTCCTTAGAGAACTGTGCAATCCCTAAGAGCAACTAGCTTGGGAATTACATAGTCCAAGATGATAGTGAGCCTTCAACTCCAAAATTGCGCAGAGCTAGTTGATAGCCAGCCTTCAGCTCGGAAATTGCATAGAGCATGCGAGGAAACCTAGAGCCACTCAGCCCATGTGACTAACACCTGGAATCTTCCCAAGGATAAGCAATCACGATTTTACATGCCTGCATACTTACTGGATGCAATCTGTACCCAACAATAATTTCCTGGCATGAGCTAGACATGGACATCGAAAGAGTGTGCCATCAAAATTTATTGCAAGTTTCTTTCTAACTATAGGTTCCGAGGAGTAATGGCAAGGTTGACTAACCATTTCATCATCTCATCTTATAAGCTTATCTTTGAGCAAGATCCACCTTGCATGTCCCAAGAAGCGATGGAGGCAATAATTAACATTGAATATTGGTATGGCTCACCTGGTGGCACCTTTATCGGAGTGTTTGGCATAGAGAAACCTATGCATGTTCTACCAAGGTATGCTACAAACAAGTTGGTCATGCAAGAGGTCTCACATCACCTCTCCACATGGTTATCAGCAGGATTGTACAAGAAGAAGAAAGCACCATGGCTCATTCTTCCTCTGTGGATCAGATTATATGAGATTAAGAACTTGAAATATGTAGATGTTGAAGCTAAGGAGATATTGAAATTCGTGTTCGGCACCAAAGACTTTAATACATATGATCCCCATGGTACTTACAAGAACCATTGTGTGAAGGTGTATTATCCATGGATCTACAAGAAATTTCACTGGCATGATGAGGACCCTTTGTTATCACAAAAAATTGATCATCTAGCCATAAATTACTAGATGAATCGAAATACACCATATAGGGCCAATTTTACCATAGTAAAATCGCTTTCACTGTGAGAAATTACTTAATAAACCACATTTGTTAAGTCATTTATAATTAAACCCATGAAGAATAATTAAATAAATCACTAATTTATTAATTATCTTCTAGGAATAATTAATTAAACCATTGTTTAATTAATATTCCTTGTCACATTTGTCCCAATTATGAGAAATAAATAGATAAATCATTAATTATCTTATTTTTCTCTAGGAATAATTCATTAATCACTAATTAGTTATTATTTCTTATCAAATTTGACTAAATCCCATAGGAATAATTAAATAAATCATTATTTGTTTATTATTCCTTAACAACATTTCTTGAGATGATAAATAAATCATTTATTATTTCTAAATAAAAGTTTAAATACTTTTTCCCTCCAAACCAAATATAATAAAAATATTCCAAATGGTTAGTTCTAGAATGGGGTTAATAATATTTTATTATTGCTCATTATTCGAGGATAACCTAATATTTTGTTATAAATAGAAGGGTTTTACATTTATTCTTCACTTCTTATCATTTTCATTGTTGCACTCATTGTTGTAACTCTAATTATTATCACTATCGCACACCATTTTTCTTTTCCATTTGAGTTCTCATTGAGCTCAAACATTTTGTTTGTTGGGTTTTACACATTATAGAGGAGAGAGACTCTACAAAAGCTAAAGACATTGAGGATAGCCAAGAACCTATCCCATAGAGGGGGACTGGTAACATTATTTTTTCCCTTCACAATTGTTGTTTAATCAAATATGTTCTTTATATATCTGGTTTCCATTGGATTATTAGATTTACTTGCGCTTATTTCATTTTGTTGTTTAACTAGTTCTGTTGCATAGATCAAAGCTTAGGCAGGTTTTGTTTCTATCATTTGCTGTAGATCCACACTGTTTAATAGCCATTTTTATTTTTAGGGTTGTTCATCATCCACACCCTAAAGTAGTTTATTTTCGTACACATTCAAGAAGAATACTACATAACAAAATGGTGACTCAACTGCATTTTTAATTCTGATTTAGAAACCTAGGTGACCTTCAATTTTCAGCTTAGGGTTTTTCTTTTTTAGTCTCTTAATGTTGTTTACTAGCATTCTAACCCTAGATAAGTCAAGTTTCTAACTTCCGCAAGTTTGCTGGTTATTTCTGCAGGTCACAAGAACTAGCCGCGATAGAGACAACAAATTTTTCTAAGACTTGTCGTCGGAGAAATAAGGAGCAGAAATCGCACCTTTTTGCCCCAAAAGTGTGATCTGGAGGTCCATAGTGCACTTTCTAGCCTAAAAAGCGCAATATCCCCCTAAACAGATTAGTACTTACAATTTTAGGGTTTCTGGGATTTTTTCTGATCTATTTTTGGTTTTTTCCGAGAGCTATCTACTGGGTTGGTTGATAATTGTATTAGCCTACTTAGGCCTTGATCTACTTTGTTTCACTCATCAAAGTGGAATTTAGCCTTTAGGGATTCTAGTACGCTTCCACCTTTATAGGAGGAGTTTAGCTAAGTAAGAAGTCTAAGTTTTTGCAAAACTTTCAGCCATATTTTTTAGATCTGTACCTTCCTTTTTTAGATATTCACAGATAGGTTATTTCCATCCAAAGTTTCATCTTGAACCTTGTTTGGTCATTTGCCTTAGAGTGCCACTGCTTTCCCTAGGTTTCACATCCATCTCCCTATCTTTTTGCAGCAATTTTCCTCCCTGATGTTTTGTTGTTGTTGTACTACTTTCCAACAGCATAGTGTCATTTGATCCTAGTCACATTGACGTTTAGATCTCTTGGCCTTTTTTTGTGTTTTTAGTTAATTTTTCCACCAACTAGCATAGTGTTTGCAAACCCAGTTTGGATGGGGTTTAGATAGTTAATTTTCTTTTAATTTCAGTTTATTTCAAAAATATTTTTCTTTTTTCAAACATGATTTGGGCCTAATTAATAAACACACTTGCACACACAAGCACACCTTAAGCGAAGGGCGCTTGGTCTACATCACCAAGCCAATACTTAACTTCATTAATTTGTCTCCCCACACAAAGACAAAAACACCTTTTTTTATCTCCCTTCACCGCTTCCATTTCACTTGTGTCTTACAACCATTGCGCCACCAAGGCGTTTGTCACAGAGACTCTTAGGCCTTCATCCCCAGTTTCTGCTTAGACATATTACTCCTCCCTGTAGTGTTCCAGTTAATCGTCCCCCGAGTCCCCATACCAACTCTTCTTCTGGTTCATCTGATTCCGAGCCTCCTTCACCACATATCGTCATCATGTTAGGACCCACTACAAGTGCAACAAACCAACCTGATGTTGGCTCTGGTTCTACCATAGTAGTCACATCTAGAAAAACCATTCCGGAAACTCATTCTACCTTTCATAGTTGGGTTAAACCTCCCAAATTTTAGCTAGTTAATTAATGACCCTATACACCATGATGTTTATTGTCCAGCTATGCCAACTAAGCTTCCCTCTAACATTCCCAAGTTTGAGGATAATTCTGGAGAGGACCTCACCAATCACATTTTCTCCTTCCATATGTGGTGTTCATCCAATTCCATCACCGATGATTCCATTCGCCTTCAGTTGCTCCAATGCATGCTCACTAGAGATGCTGTGAAGTGGTATGTCAACCAGCCCACCACCTCTCATTCCACTTTCGCGATGCTTGCTAAAGCGCTTATGTCATACTTTCAACTACCTCTCCGATACGACACCAGTATGGAGTTATTGACTGTATTTCATCATTCCTATGCCACTTGCCTTTCTGATCACGTTTAGGAATGGCGTAGAAGGAGGAGCATGTGCCTTGCTCCACCCTTTGAAGACCGTGTCTACGCCGATTGGTTTCTTAGGATTCTTTTAGCGCTTATTGCCAAAGATGTCGCGTCTCACTTTCCTCAGATAGAGGAAGAGGCTCTCTAGACTGCTCTGAGATATGACTTGATTTATGCTCAATCTCGTTATGTCTATACCGTTATATCATACCTCCCCTATCCTGGTGGTGCCAATGCACCGGAGGCATCTCACGTTGCCAACAATATTGTTGGTGTTATTTCACATCCTTCACCATATACTTAGCAGAGTTATGGCTGTCCGCAGGGGGGTACCAGTTCCTCTAACAATTATGCCCCTCCTACCAGCGATGTGTATTCAGGACAAAGCACCTCTTATTCATTCACCCAACCACATGAGCAGATTTCAAGGCCAACTAGTGCTCAACCTGTCTACCAAACCGTGCCCCCTCACCATCTTACACTTATGCACCTCCAAGTGCTCCAGCCCCTCAGACATTTGTTTCGCAACCTCACATGCATCCTCAGCCCCAGCAGCCACTGCCCCTTCAAGTTCAGGTGTTTTCACAGCAAAGTGCGACCAATCCTAAAAATTTGAAGAAAAAGAATAAGGGGAAGGGTAACTAGGGTAATCAACGTAATGAACCCCAGGGGAACCAGCCTAACACCAACAACCAGCAACAGGTGACCATCCCAAGCAGAACAAGTTTATTCGTAAGAACAATCCTTGTGAATTTTGTGGTGTACATGGCCATTATACTCATGAGTGTCCTCGCTTACCCCAGATGCACCAAATGTGGGAAGCCCAAGCATCTTCTAGATGTCAACCCATGCAGTAACCACCTTAGAATCCTACACCATATCAACCAGCCATGCTCACAAAATCCTTCCCCTCATCAAGGATTTGTTGTTGCTCAATCTTGGCAAGGTCAAGTAGCCCACCCTCCCCAACCTACTAGTCTTAGTGACTACCAGATCCTCGTGATGAATTCTGACGAGGTCAATACCTCTGATATCAACTTGTAAACTCAATCGCGTCAATATGACAAGCCATCGACTTTGTCTACCACTGAGTCCAAAACCAAAGCATCTACTGAGCCTCTTATGAAACCAAATGGTCTACTACAGATGCCTCAACCTAAATTTGAGTCAATTCCTAAGATCCCCAAGGGACCATTATGTTGTAATGCGGCTTCTAACTGAGCTACACAATAGTATAGTAGACAACTTGGCACAATCACCTGCTGCCATGTCGACACTAGAGGTGCTCCAGTCATGCCCATATCAAAAGAAATCTCTACTAACAACTTTGGGCACAATAGATTCTTCAAACAATTGTTTGATTGTCTTTTCTATTGACACATCAAAACACCCTCCATTACCTCCATCTGTTGCTTTTCATATACCAGTTAGAGTCTGTAATGCCATCAGCTCCCAATGCATTATCGATGAAGGCACATCCACCTACATGATATCTATTCTTGTTTGGAAGCAACTCAAGTCACCTGAGTTGTCCCCATCCATCATCACTTTTCGTGCTTGGGATGGTCAGTCCTCCCATCCCCTCAGCATGTATCGCAATTCTCCAGTGACTCTTGCAAGAAAGACTATTCATGTAGACATTGAGGTTATCGATGCCCCTCTATATTACAACATTCTCTTGGTTCATTGTTACACTTATGCCATCTCAGTCATTGTTTTTGCGGTTTTTCGCAAGATGTGATTCCCTCATGAAGGGAATATCATCACTATAGATCAGTTGACATACTACGAATCGTCATCCTTGACCTCCCCTGAGTTCATTATCTCATTGATGTACGACAAGCAATTTTCCACCCCTATCACTGAGAGTCTATAAAGACTACTCATTTTTGGGTGCTTTCCCTAGTCCTGCCCCTCCCATCTCCAAGCCTAGCTCTTTGAGTGTTTACATGTTATAAGCATCACAGGTTGCTCGAAAGCAATCTGGTACATCTGATCAACAGCCAGCTTCTTAGCACCTTGCTATTACCATCTCATTCAATCCATCAAGATCCACTCCCCTAGGACCTCCTCCTTTTGTGGGTGCCTCCCCTTTTTTCCCACCAGGAACTGTTCCGCCAGGTTTCAACCATCCCAGAGTTGTTTCGATGGGACATTACCCTATAGGACATATACCTTTGTTGTTTCCTCCTATTGGAATCTTTTTTTTCCCTGTCATGCTATATTGACTCTCACTAATATGAATTTGGGGATTCCAGTCTGGTACATTGATCCCCTAGTGAATACTCTTCCTGACCAACTTAGACCATATCATTATTTGACCCCAGTTCAATTGGTCCCTATGACCCCTGTCTCTACTTCAGTTCCACTGCAACCTCAACAAGAACCCACTCCTATTGCGAAAGCATCCAGATAGAGGGGGAAAAGCCAAGAGGAAAGAACCTCAGGACAAGGCTCCCCAAGCTCCTCCAACCCCTAAAGCTCCAAAGCTGACACCTTTGTGTGCTTTGTGTGAGGTTGTTAGGCATGGCACCAATAACTGTCCTGAACTTCCTTTTCTCAAACCTTTGGTTCATGGAATGTTTCCTGAGTCTTATGTCCCTGAGGTCCAAGTTACCTTACCAGATTCAACCAAAAGACTTAAAATGTTGTGCACAAATCACCCTTGTTCCTTGTGTGATCATTATGGTCACTATTCCTATTGTTTCCCTTGTCTTGACGAATTTTGTGAGTACGAGGCCACTCGCAATGGATCGCCTACTCCTCTACTTGTGGATTCTAGTACCACTAGTACATCAAAACAGGGGGACTCTGGTTCCACCATCTTGATCCCTCCCCCCAATGTCGAGATGACAGATTCCACGATCCATATCCTTTACCTGTCGTCACCCTTGAGTTCCTCGCAGGAAAACCTCTCTAAGGTTTCTGTGTGGGATTCTATCGAACCTCCTTCGTCGGAAACTCGAGTCTCAACATTGGTAGATTTTCCATCTACTAGCTCGTCATCTACCATTTCAGATGATGTGTATGTGAACCTTCTTTCTCATTATGATGCCCCGGGTACCACCAACAATGTAAACTTTGAAATGGGAACTCTAACCAAAAAACGCTGTAAAAACATCAAAAACAGTACTAAAAACAAAAAGTGTTGGTGCTGGAATAACACCTTTTTCACTAGGGTAAATTTTCAACATGTTTTAAAAATGGCGGTGAAAACCAATTTTTTGTGCAAAAATTGTCCAAAAAACACCCACAAAATGAAGTGTTGATGTTCGAATAACATTTTTTTTTCAATGGTAAATTTTGTTCAAAAAACACCCTCGAAACAAAAAGTGTTGACGTTGGGATAACAAAAAAAATTCAAGGGTAAAATTTCAACATTTTGAAATAATGGCATAAAATATTTTATCATGACCCCAAAAAACATTAAAATTTCAAAAAAATAATGAAAACATAAATTAAAACAATGAAACAACACAAAAACAAAAAACAAAAAAACAAAACATAAATTAAAATATATACTAAAAACAAAACATAAAATAAAAATAAAAAACAAAAAAAATCAAACATCAAACAAAAAATCAATCATAAAAATGTAAAAAAAAAAACAAAACAAAACAAAACAAAACAAAATTAACCTATTAAAAAACTAGAAAAAAAATTACAAATTATAAAC
>APFE031487402.1:73326-95601 GCA_000404065.3 Pinus taeda | reverse complement strand
AAATTCTTTTATGGTTTATGAGATTTTTTATTTTTTATTTTTAACACTTTTTTTTGCTTTTTTTTGTATATATTTTTATATTTGTTTTTTTAAGTAATCAACATTTAAAAAGAGAAAAATAAAACAATTTGAAAATTCGTAAGTAATCATAATTTTTTTTAAAAATTGACATAATAAATTTTAAAGTGTGAAAAATAAATCCTCTAAAAAAAATGTGTGCTGCATCAACACGTTGCATCTACAAGTTTTAAAATCAGCATGAAAATCACTAATAATTAAAAACAAATATTTATATTTGATACATAAGAAAATTTAAAATGTCAAAAATGTGCTCCCAACAAAAAGAAGTGTATTCTGCTTAACCACTTTTGAAAATCGGGTCATGTTTTTACTACCCCTACGAGACGGGTAATCGTATCAGTTATTTAAAGTGCCAAAAACTATGCTCTAAAAAAATATGTGTGTTCTACATCGCCCCTTTTCAAAATTGGGTCAATTTTTTGCTATCTCTACGAAATGGGTAACAGTATCAGTTCCCATTTCAAAGTTTACGTTGTTCACCACCGCATCATGCAGTCAGTCTTCCTTCCATCCTCCCATCTTCCATTCTAGTAAGGACATCCTGGAAGCTAAGTCTACCCCTAATTACCCTTGCACTTAGGCAAGGGGGCATTTCTTCTAGAGGATTTGAAAGGCCACCTCCTTCCTAATCCCTCCTAGTGCACTCTACCTCATGAAATTTCACTCATAGCGTATCCCATTGATTTGTGCGTATTTATTTTTGTCATGCAGTTAGGTAGGTTGCACCATCTCATATGTTGTCTTTTACACCTTTCAGATGGATCCTTCATCCACATCGTATATCGTTTATGCCAACAGTGCAAGTCGCTTCTCCAGGAATCTAGCCTCGACAACCTGGTCCATTTTCACCCCCTTACATACGTTAGTCCATTCGAGCGGTGTGTACATTGGATCTTCCACCAATAACCAGGTTGTCGATGTCCTTGATCATCGCATCCTCCATCTTCATGTTTGTTTAGATTCCTCACTACTTGTCATGAGGTTGAATGGTGTGTAGCATGTGCATAACCAAGTCCTATTTAGAAAAATATATACGAGTTAAGTTGTTGGTACGTGAATTTGAAACCATCACTTTCAATCATGTTCCTAGAGCCCAAAATAAATTTGTAGATACCATTGCAAATAACATTCTAGATTGGTATTTATCACATGTATACCACAGAAGAAAAACATAAATACAACACATGGCGAACCATCATCATCATATAAAATATGCATAATCATATTATGCATCACATAAAACACATAAGTGTTTGGAGCCCATAACTCTAAATACATCCGACATGCCTATAGCATGTTACAAAAATAAAAATAAAAATAAGGGGAACCCACATGTCCCCATCCCTAGTCACTGTCTGGTGGATCCCATGCCAAAGTATCTACTCCCCTTGCCCGTGGACCGCGTACTGCCTAACCAACCATCGCCATGTGTTGCATGATCCCTTTCCACTCTAAGGGAAGGCCTATACACTCATCTGTGTACCAATCTTCTAACTCATGCCACCCACGCTCAGAAACTCCGGTTAGGAGCACATCACACCTACAATGTAGATCAGTGAGTAGAGAATTGTTGTCCAACATTCACATGAGGATGATGTTCCCTAATCTATAACCCTTGGCACTGCGACTTGGCTTGCATATCCTACCGGTTTCACCGGTGCTATATCTGCATACCACATATTTTACACTCAGTACCATGTACAGGTGATAAAAATATGAAATGCACCATAAAAATAACAACTTAACACTTACCATTTAGTTCCCATGCTCATCTGGGTGGAAGTGGTAGGTCAGGATCACCCTGATAGTTCATCCTGTTATAAGGATAATAATTTATGTACAAGGGCATCTGATCCCAGTGTGGAAACAATTCAGGTCGGAACACAGGCCTTACCCCTCCAATTCCCCCTCTCCACAGTAGCTACCCCCGCAACGCATCCTAGGCTCTTATGGGCCCCCATCCCAGATCTGTACATGAGGGTGAATGGTGGGTATCTTCTCAAAGAAGAAAGCACATAGCACTATATCAAATGCATAGTCATGGTTCACCTATCTCTTACATAGACTCAATTTTCGTTTCACAGATGACAGCATCATTTGGGCCCACCCATAGCAATTCCATGCCAATATAATCTCAACAAGCATCATCTGCCCACCAATGATGTGGTGGAATGTCTAGCTGCCTAGGACCTGTAGCACTGTTGCAACGACAGCCCATGCCTCTAGCCTATCTAGATAACTGATCGGGATGGTCGTGCACTTCACACGAAAACCCCATGGACAATGGTGCTCCACAAACTCTGTAATGTTCCACCCACGAGGCAACACTAGATGTATATCCCCCACCACCCCTAGGGGAGGGATTCCTTTCAAAAATTAAATATCTTGTAACGTGAACTCGATCCTGTGCCCCTGCACCACAAAGACCTCCTGGTTTGGATCCCAATGGCTCACGATCCTTGATAACAAGGGCTCATTTTCCCTCACCGATGGGTTCTCTACCAACTTGAGAACCCCGTAGCAAGCTAAAGCCCCTCAAACCCCCTGATCCCTCTGAATCTCGGATCGAAAGGTATCCAAATCTCACTCGAGCCAATTGATTTACAACTCTGCCATATCTACAAAACACCACATGTTTTGTCAATTCAAAGAAGAAAACACTGGCCTTGACTGATCAACCTATGGCCCCCACTAGGCCAATAGACCACCCTCCTTCTCAACTCCAAATGACAGTTTTATGCCTAGAAATTGTGAGCTTATAGGTTTTCACCTCTTTCCTATGAGCTAATTCGTAGTTCTAGGCCCAAAAAGTGTGATCCGATCGAGAAGAGGAGCAGGGGTCTCTCATGGAGCTATGGGGTACCAAAATTAGGAAATAAACTATTAATACTAAAGAGATGAGTAAGGCCACCTACCTAAAAGTCACAGTTCCTGATTCTAATGGTCAATTTTTCTGATATGATCTCCACAAAATTTAGGACCTTTTCCTCCTCTCCAAATTCACCACAGCTCACTTAGTAAATGAATTCAAATTGGAGCGAAAACGTCCTTTTAGAGAAATACCCATAGTCTTTATGTCTCCCATTACGACCAAACCATAGTTAGTTTGATGAACTATCAGCAACATTGGAACACTCTCATCGAGTACTATAATGGGTCTCTCTTAGTTATTGATGATTTGACACTTCACCAGGAAACCATTTTTCGGGTCACTTCATCGCCTCTCAAAATCAAATGTCTTCATAAGTGACACTTGTACTTTGATGACCACCTTCCCTTAGCACTTTTCATCTCACGTGTCAATGTTCATCATGAGAAACCATCAGTTTCTCATGTTTTCATAGTCCCCACTAGGCCTATTATGTGTGGCAGTGTTAGATTCAAGTCACCCTTGTTTAGAGCATCTACGATGAGTCACCTTTGCAACCATGGACTCTATTTCGCATTAACGAAATTTCAACCCCCACTCTGTTATCATTTTTCCTTATCACTTCATGCATTTAGTTTTAAATCCAAGCATGATAAAAATTCTAAAATCTGGAAATGACAATAATTTTCTGAAAGCACAAATTTAGAGATTTTACAACTGCTGAAATTGCAATAAAACACAACAAAATTATGACATCCACACATAGAAAATAACACAATGATTTTTGGTCAATGTGACCCTGGAAAAACCCCCTACAACTCTTGGGGAAAACAAGTTTGAGAGCTCTTATTTATTTCTGAAAATGCTTTTACAGAGAAACTGAAATACACAGCAAAAATTCCAGCCACCATAAATTACAAATTATCTAACTCCACCTCGAAAATCGTGCCAATCATCAAACAACCAAAATAGAAATTTTAACAGCAATAAACATTAAATGTTGTATGGCCAGCCTTGAAAAACGTGCCCAGAACTTGTTGTCCCTCTTCCTCGATTTATGTGCCTTTCTCGTGTTGTACGATTTTTCCTTGGGATGCATGTCAATAAATGTTGCTACCCAGATTTGTTTAAATGTCTTCTTGTTGTTCTCCTTCACTTCCTCACTAAGAAATTTTCTCCTTGTTCTCTCTTCTCTTTCTCTCAAATGCTCATGAAAGAATGAATGATATTTTCCTCTTCTCTTCTCCTTTTATTCTCTAAATGACCTTTTGGGTTACCTTAAGATCTAATTGTTGAGATTCATTTAGATCTAGGGATGAGTATAAATGTGCATTTAATTCTCACTTTCTATTTTTTAACTCACCCACTTAAATAAAGACCCACTTAGCCTTTTATTTCCATAGTCACTTTTTCACTTTCTAATTCTTCATTCACTTTAATAAAGTCACCTTTAAATTAGAATGTAATTTTACCACTTATAAAGTCACTTTTAAATTAGAATGTAACTTTACCACTTATAAAGTCACTTTTAAATTAAATTGACTTGACCACTTATAAAGTCACTTTAGGAGAAAAGTAAAAAACAAATTTAGACACTTTTCCCTAGGCCAAAGATCAAAGCCTTAGGGAACCACTTGTCCTCTGGTACCCAAATTTTAACACTCCCTCTTCTCGAGGAAAGTGTTCCTCACCACTCCCATCTTGTCTTTGAAGTAGAGATTCCTTCCCCGTGGTAAGGCTTTGGTGAAAATGTCTACTACCTTCTCATTTTTGGAAATGTACTCAAGCTTGACAAATCCCTTTTGGACATAGTCTCTAATAAAGTGATACTTGATCTCAATATGCTTTGACCTGTCATGAAAAACTGGATTCTCCGTGAGTTTTATGCAACTCTGATTGTCACAGTAAATTACTGAAGGTCTCAATGCCTGACCAAATAGAGCAAACAACATCTTGTGAAGCCATATGGCCTCACAACTAGCCAAATTAGCAGCCATATACTCTACCTCAACTGAACTCAATGCAACTAACTATTGTTTCTAGCTTATCCACGACGCAACTGCCGAACCCAACCCAAAACAACACTCGGAAGTACTCTTCCTATCTGAAGCACAACCTACCCAATCTGAATCTGTGTACCCTGTCATTCTCACTCCATCACCCTGTCTATAATCCAGACAAAAATCCGTTGTCCCCTGCAAGTAACGAAGAATGTGCTTTGCAGCCATCCAGTGCACTCTCCTAGGTTCACACATGAATTGACTCATAGTGTTAACTGCAAAACATATATCTGGTCGAGTGTTGACCAAATACATCAAACAACCAATCAAATGTTTGTATAAAGTAGGATCCACCAACTCAGAATCAGAAGCATGAAGCTTCTTCTAGTTAGTGGTCATAGGTGTAGACATGGGTTTGCAGTCCTCCATGTGAAATCTGTTAAGAATATCCACAATATACTTCCCTTGTCCCAGGAAGAAATGACCCTCCTCCTACCACACCTCCAATCCTATAAAATAATGCATCAAGATGATATCCTTCATCTCAAACTTTGAAGCAAGATCTCTCTTGCAGCCCTCAATGAGTCTCTCTGCACTAATGATGATCAAGTCATCAACATACAACACCATAATGAGAGCCTCCTCACCCACCACAATGAAGTATAGGTTCTGATCAGCCTCACGCTTTGTGAAACCCAACTGCTGCAAGTATGTATCAATCCTAGATTATCAAGCTCTAGGAGCTTGCTTCAGGCCATAGAGTTTTGTTTTCAATCTGCATACAGGGGATTCCTTCCCATGCACCTCAAAGCCCTGTGACTATTCAATATAAACCTCCTCCTAAATGAAGCCATTGAGAAATGAGGTCTTCACATCCATCTGGTGGATCTTCCAACCCATCTCTGCTGCAATAGATATAATGGATCGAATAGATGTATACCGAGCTACGGGAGCGAAGGTATCCTCATTGTCAACTCCCTCTACCTATGAGAACTCTCTCGCCACAAATAAAGCCTTGAACTTCTCAATGTTTCCATCTGCAACATGCTTTATCCTGTAGAGCCATATGGAAGTAACAATTGATTTACCTTCAAGCCTCGGCACTACCTCCCAAAAATCGTTCTTCATAATAGAATAATACTCCTCCATCATGGCCTCTCTCTAAACCTGCTGGCTAGCTTCCTCCTCATAACTAGATGGCTTCAAGTCAACAATGCTTGTTACCAATGCCATGTAACTATGGAACCGCTCAGGTGGTTTACTCTCTCTAACCTGTCTCTTTGGCCCAGCAACTAATGTGGCCTTGCGCAAGGTATCTTGAAGCCACTTGGGCTTCCTCTTCCCTAAGCATACTTCTCCCATCAGAGTGAAAGAATCCTCATCATCATCATAAGCCTGAACTCTTAAAGGCCTGTCAACTGACCTCATGCCTGAATATGTGCATGTAGATGTTGAAGTACCATGTGAACTGTCCATTAGTGGACTACCTTGTGAACTGCTCTACAGACTACCCTGCATGCTAACCGAAAAACCACCCACCTGACTCTAAGAGTGGTGAGCACTAGTATTACAGCAATAATGCTACGACTCCTGGGCTGCCTACTTTACTCTTATCAACCTAGTAGTTTGTAACAAACTTGGAAGCGACGGTGTTGTATGCACAAATACTAGTTCTTACTGTAGGTTGTCACTTGGTCATTCGGCGCAAGATCACTAGGAGCTCAAGCCAACTTCTATGGATTCTAGAAGAAGCTTTTATATGTGATGGAAGGAAAAATAGATTACACTATTAATTCTATTCTACTTATAGAAAGGAAGTCTGAAATGTAAAGCAAACCAAGGAAATCCTAGTTAACCACTAATCCTACTTTTGCAGAAAACACTATGAAAACCATGAAAAGAATGTCATTATCTACTCAAGGAAGTAAACAAAATCTACCTAAGCTATTTTTGGAAGCAAATAAACAAAAAGCATCTTTTTGGATTTTTATGTATTTTTATGTGATTTGTCATGCATGTAATTTATTTGTTTGTGATTGTGGCAGGGAATAGGTGGAAATGGAGGGTGGTTTTGGGATGTGAGAGGATGTAGGATGGTGTGGATGGGTCCTAGGAGATCTCAGGTGGCCTTCTGGAGTCTTTTCACACAATTAGCCTTCAAAAGGAAGCCTACAGGAAAATCTACAGGAGGACACAGGAAATCTACAGGAGGAAAAACAACATTCTATAGGAGGCCTACAAGAGGAGGCCGACAGCAGTTTTCATTGTTTTGAAGGTGCTAGAGTGGGTGGAAAAGGTAGATGAAGGTTGGGATGAAGTGTTAGGGCACCTAGGGTCTACCAATAATCATTAGGAGAGAGAAATATGATTGGATTTTCTCAAGGAGAGAGATAAAAGTCTATGGAAAATGCAGAAAACTAAGGCAGAATTGAGGGGAGACTTGGGCGACCTGTAGGGCATGGATCAGATGGTGGATGGAATGGCTGATAGGCTTGACTATTGCTAGGATATCTCTGCTGCATAAACAACTAACACTTAACCAATGAAATTAAGCAAGCAAGGAAACAAGTGCATCTAAAAGAAAGAGTTTTTGCATCAAAATAAACTATGATCTATGAAAGGAAATGTTGATAACCATTGCATGAAAGGAAAGCATGAAGGAAGATTGTTGCAAATAATGGAATGAGCATGATGAAGAAGTTTTGAAGCAAAGCAAACTAGACTATGAACCAATTAGAAAGCTGCAAAAACTAGAAGTCCTATGAAGGAGGGAAATCTGTGTTTTTGGGGCAATAAGAGGGTCTTGGCCCCAGATCATTGTCCCAAAGGGAGGAAGAGAGGCCAAGGCACTACTACTAGCCTTTTAAATCTTTCCTTTATCACTACCTAACCTGCTATAGAAAAAACAAATGGAAGTAAACTACTAAATCATCAAAAACAACCTATTCTAGACCATAAAAGAAATGCATCTAACAGCAACCTGATCTACAAAACTGAAATGAACCATACAAATACAAGAAAAGAGGAGCTTGGCTACTTGGATTGGTCCCTAACCCAAGAGCTTCAGCGCTCTGAGGTAACTCAGTGCTAACTCAAAAAGGATTCCATCTTTATTCTCAAAACAATAACAAGATTACATGAACTGTCAAAATAATAAGCTCGAAGTTGAGCAGAGTTTACATAGACAAAACTGCAACAAAAATTCAATAAAAATTTGACCAACTCCCTAGTGAGGCCCTAGGCCTCTCTACTTATACAAATGAAGCTCCCAACAACTCCCTCAAAATCGAGGAGGCTTGGCTCCCAAAACTCAAGACAAACATCAGTGATCCTCCACTTAGCTCGACTGCCTGCTAATGCATGACTTGGCTACTTGTACTCTGAGCTGAATGAAGGGACGTTCAAAGTGAGGAGTAATAAATTAGGGGGATTCCCTCCTATAAGTCCTCTCCTTTTTCCACTTCAAGTTATTACTGCCATTTGTCCACTGGATCCTTGACTTTGACCACAAAAATCATCAATAATCTGCATTAAACACATATTAGACCTCATGGCATCATAACTAACTAAAATCACTCTATAAGCATAAATATAATTAGAAAATCATGTAATAATCTAAGAGAATGGTTGATTTGACTAGGTTAGGAGGTAAAATGAGCCCATATAATTACCCATTTATGAGGCTCATCATAAACCCCTACTGAAAGTGTTGCTCATCCTCTGAGAAACTTAGTCCATCTCCTCATCTTTGATGGCCCTAGTGGCCTCCCTAGCATCCCATGCTTCTGATGTGGTCTCCTCCTCTTTATCATAGAATCCTACCTTTCTATCTACTTCTTCCCACTATTGTTGCTCTTCTTCTTCATTTCTGCCTTCCAGCATTCCTAGCAGCTATGGGGGACTCAATTTGAGGCCAATCCAATTGACCAGCGGCCTCTGCATGGAGCGCTTGTACATTGGCTCTCTCTTTAATGTATATTTCATCCTCATTGGGGAGTGATACTCACTGATCTACATACTATGTGGTAAGGTGTTCCATCTGCTCATAAAAGCATGCACGCAGTCATCCCCAAGTAATCTTTCCATATCCTTAAAATGTGCAATGGCTTGATCTTGATCACTGATATATCTAGGGGAAATTTGAGGATTATGTGCAAGGAGGTTATGTGTGCTGATGAGTGCCATGGGGTCTGATCGCTCAACTCTAATCACTAAGGGCTCATTCTGCTCCTTTATCATCAACTTTCTTATTTCTGTTGCCCTTAACTCTTCATGAGGCCATGGCCATTAGTTGCAGGTCCCTTACCCTAGCATTTGGGTCCCACACATTCATGTCTGTGAGGGCCATGTTATGCAGATAGAATTTTTCCATCTTTGCCTTATCTTCTAATGTGCTTTGGTCGCACAGGTCCATAAACTGTCTGTAATCCTCTTTGTACCAAAGTCTTGATCTGAAATTACATCCATTGGTCCTTGAGATATAGGCCATAAGATTTTTCTAGTGTACTACATTGCAATGCCTCCATGGACCAGCTGGCCATGCATGCCAGTTGGGTCTTTTTCTCTTGTAGTTGTCTTCTTAGCAATTCATTTTCAATTTCCAAGTGACTCTTTGTGATTGCTTCTTTGTTTCTAACAGCACTTAACTCTCTACCCATTTCTCTAAGTTTGTCCTCCATGTGGCCAATATCCTCAACTCCCTTGGATTTGGCTATTTGCATCCAATTATGGGTTCTTATTATTTATTTCTCCAACTCAAAGAATAGTGGAATTGCAATTTTTTGTGGAATGATTCTCCCCCCCTGAAGAAGATTGTAGTAAGAGCTAAGACTAGGCTGGGGTTTAGGTTCTTGGGCCTATATTGCTTCCTCCTTCCCTTGTGGCTATCCTTCTACCCTTTTTTCAAGTTTTTCGGTCTACTGTAGTTTTGACAAGGTCTCCTGTAGAACAGTTTGTGCTTCCTGTAGAACTGTTTTTGAGTCCTGTAGTTCTACTTTTTCTTTCCATGTGGGAGATCTAGGAGTCCCCCTTTCATAAGTAATAGGTTCCTTGGAAGGGGATTCTTTTCCTTGGGCAGAGGGTGAATCTTCAATAACAATAGGCACTTTAGAAGAAGGTTGGGGTTTCCCTGTTTTGATCCTTGTGCTCTTCCTAGCCCTTAAATACATTGAGGTTTGCCTCTTCCTCTTTTGTTTTGGTTTAATTGGGGTGCTGAGGGCAGTGAGAGAAAATTTTACCTCTCTTTCTAGGGTTTTAGGAGACACTTCTGTCTTTTCTACCCCTTTTCCTCCTTCTATCTCAGTTTCTGTCTATGTTTGATCTATTTTCTCCTTCTCTCTTTTGGTTTCTTTCTTCTTCCCTTCTTGTTCCTCTAAATCACTAGTTTCTTCTCCCTCTCCGTCTTGCTTCTCTTCCTCCTCACTACCAATGGGGCTAATATCATAGGTCAACGCCTTTATGTCATCTTTAGAGGTCATGTATTGGAAAATTTCCCATGCTATGGGGATTGTAAATGTATGGAGGGCTTCTTCCACTAAAATTTTGATTAACCCATGGTGAGCTAACTGGTCTAGATTTCCTTCTTTTACTTTACTACTGGAGTCAATGAGGGACTACAGGAGGAAGTAAGGGATGTTGAGTTTCTGAGGGGTTGGAGTGTCCATGCCATACCTTAATTCATGCATGATTCTGAAGTGGTAACCATGGAAAATGCTATACCTCCCTTCACAGGAAATAAACTTAATTATCTGATAGATAACCTCATCCCAAGGGTATGGTATGCTAGCCCTTCTTATTCCATTCTTATCTTCTACAGGGGTTTCATTATTTTGAAAGAATTTTTTCTTGGCAGCCTGGCTAATTGTTTTTTCATACTTGCTCCAAGGCGTCCCAAGAGGAAGGGTAGTGACCCTACTGATAAATTCAGGGGTTACCTCCATGGAAAGGCCTCTAAAAGTGACAGTGGCATGTGTTCTGAAGTGAGGGACCAAAGAGTGGGAAAATTCCTGAGCAATTTCCTCATCAAACCCTCAGAATTTCTCAAAAAAGTTCATCCAATTGGCTCTTGTGAATATGTCCACTACTTGGGGGTGTGCATGGAGCATGGAAGAGTTGGTTGCCTCCTTCCTCATGAAACCTCCTGTCATTTTGTCTATGCTTCCTTGGAAAACCAACTATGGAAATGGGGAGAGCCAAAAAAAATTCAAGAGAAATAGAGAGACAGAGACTGTGTTTTTTTTAAGAAATAAGCAGCAATTCTTTTATGAAATTCCTCCACCAAACACTAATAGTTCTATTTTCTCCTCAAAAACTAGGCCATTGTTAGCATATTTTGATATTAAATGGAGGTATGCTAAGAACCTACCTCTACAACCCAAGAATTGTGCTAAAAACCGTGTTTTTCCTCTCCAAAACAGCTTACTGGCCCTCCTGTAGAACACTGCCAGCCCTCCTTTAGGTTCTCCTATAGAACCTGTAAGTGCTCCTATAGAATGCTGAGAGAAGGGATATTGGAGAATGATGGGTACGAGGCTTAGGGGCATGAGGAGGTAGCAGGAGTGGAGTTTTGAGGAGAGAATGAAGGAGAAAGGTGGTGAGAGTGCTTCGGCGAGGGGTACTTATGTCTTTTTATGGATATGTCCATTGATGGAGGGTGAGCTGGCCAAGTGTACATTGGCCCCATTTGGATTGTTGGTCCCCACCTACCTTGTCATCATTTCCCTTTCCTTGTAATCACCCCTCATGATTGCATCGTAGTTCCCACCACCTCCACTACATGTCCTCGACATCTTCTCTTGAGTTTGAATAAGCGCACATGTGGTGACACCTCCAGATGAGTGAAGTCAACTAGACAAGGGTGGCCAAGTTAACTGGCCACCTCAACCCCAACCAGCCTCAACCATCTCATTGTTTTTGCCTGCTCTCTAATTATACTAATGCAAATAGAGGAGCGGGTTAGTCAGTTACCTAAGATCCGAATGCATTTGTTGTGAGTTTCCCTGGCTTTTCCTTATGTTGCATGCCTTTATTTCTTCTGATGCATGCTTGTCTAGTTGCTGATATGTGGTTGTGCTTTTGTGCATGTTCCTTTATGGCTGGATTTGATCTTCAGGAGTCTGCTTCAACCCTAAGATTTGCACCCTCATGCTACTGATGCTAGATTTTAACGGGATCAGCTGCTACAGGAATTCCTACAAGAGCTCCTATAGATGCTTCTCCCTTTGAAATTTTAGCTTTTTTTGTGCTTGGAGATGTGAGGATGATGCCAAAAGTGTAGATAGAGATGGTGAGGTAAAGGGTAGGCTTCAGGTGAGGTGAATGACCCTATTCCCTTTTTTATTTTTTGGTTTTCTTTTCTCTTTTTCTAGAAAAATGTTTTTTCTGTATTTTTTTCTTGGCAGGAAGAAGAATGGTGCTTGGGATGTTATACAGGTCTTGAAATGATGGAAGAGAGGTTTGAAGACTGCAAGAGGATTTATGAACCCTTTATGAATTTCCCTGTTCCTCAAGCTGCCTTTAAAACCCATTTCTTGCTCTTTGTAATTTCTACAGGAGCCTCTTATAGAAAACACAAGGCCTCCTGTAGGAAACACAGTTTTCGAAAAAGGAGCACAGTGAGGTGAAAAGAATGTCAAAAATGATGGAGAAAGGTGAGGGAAGATAGGATAGGTGTTGGTATTGGTTTCAGAGCTCCTTTGGCACTTGTTGTTGCTTCCTGTAGTCCTCCTGCACCTGCAATATAACTGGAAATTCATTTTTCTTTTTCTTTTTTTTATTTTTTTCTTTTTTTAAACAACTAGGGTTCCTCAAGGAGGTTTTCACCTTAGTTTCCTGACTTGGGTGCCTCTAAGGGAGGTTTTCACCCAGGCATATTATTTTATTTCTTCTCTTTTTTGACACCACTGGGCCACCTCAAGAGAGGTTTTCAACCCAATGATGGGACTCAAGCACCTCATGGAGATTTTCACTTGAGTTCCTATTATTTTTTTTGTTTTGTTTCTCTTTTTCTTCAGTGATTGGGTGAATTGGAGGCTAAGACATGCTCCACTACCATCACTGACTTATTCAATCCTTCAATGAGCTCTCGCTTGGAGAGGAGTTTCTTGTAGATTTTAAATGGTGTCCATTGAAATCATGGGGATGGCTTCATCATCAATGGTTCTTATCAGAACTGAACCATTGTCACTGCATTTCTCCATAGTGTAGGGTCCTAGCCATCTTGTCCTCAGCTTTCTCTTCAAATATTTATACCTTGAATCATAGAGGAGTGCCCAATCTCCCTCTTGAAATTGTTTTTCTTTGATGTTTTTATCATGCCATATCTTCCTCTGAAGCTGTACTACCTCTGTGTGGAGAAGGGCCTACATTCTGTGTTCATCCAATCTATTAAGCTGGAGTAATCTTTCTTTATGTACATGGCTAAGGTCTAGGTCTAACTGAGCTGCCATCCTTAGGGTGTTGAATTCAAATTCTATTGAAAGCAAAGCCTTCTTCCCATAGACGATCTCGTAGGGTGTGAATGCTTTAGTGGTCTTCCATGTTGTGTTGTAGGCCCAGGTGGCCTCAACTAATCTATCCACCCAGTCTTTTCTGTTGTTGCTCACTACCTCTATTAGGATCCCTTCCAATGCTCTATTAGTGACCTCCACCTGCCCATTGGCTTGTGGATGGTAAGGGGTGGAAGTCGTGTGCTTGATTCTATGATGTGTGAGCAGGTCTTCAATCAGATTAGAAGTGAACTGGCTGCATTAATCTATGACCAACTCTCTTGGATAACTGAACTTGTAGAATATGTTCTCTCTCAAAAATTCAGTTACTTTTTCCTTCGTCGCTGCTTTAATTGCTTTTATCTTTGCCCACTTTGTCAGGTAATAGGTGCACACAATGATGTATTGATTTTGTTTTGAAGGAGGGTTGATATGCCCCACAAAGTCCATGCCCCACTTCTCAAATGGCTCAACAGTCACTTGAGGCTACATGGGCATTTCATCCTTTGGAATAGGTTTCCCCATCCTTTGCCACCAACCACATTGGCTGGTATATCTCCTCACATCATAATGAAGAGTGGGCCAATAGTAGCCTGCTTGCAGTATCTTGAAGGCAGTTATTTTTACTGCAAAATGACCTCCACAAGGCCCATCATGACAGGTCAGGAGGATGTCAAAAACTTCCTCCTCCTTGAAACATCATCTCAAGATCTGATCTGGGCCAAGTTTGAAGAGATTACTCCCAATCCAGGTGAAAGGGGTGTTTTTTCTTACTATCTTCCTATTCTCTTTTGAGGATAAGTGTGATGGGAACTGTGTTGAAACCAAGTAGTTTGCTATTTCAACAAACCATGGAGAGAGTACTGAGATAGCAAACAAGTGTTCATCTAGCATTTGATCATCCACCATTCCTTCTTCACCTGCAGGCAAATTTATTCTAGACGAAAAATCAGCAACAACATTTTCTTTACCAAGCTTATCAATAATGGACAAATCAAACTGCTGCAGTAAAAGCAACCATCTAATAATATGAGCATTTACATCTGGTTTTTTCATTAAATATCTAATTGTAGCATGATCAGTGTGCACAAGGTTTGATAGCCTGTGATATAATGTTTGAATTTGTTTAAGGAATGCACTACAGCTAGGAGCTCCTTTTCGGTGACTATATAGTTTAGCTCTGCTTTTGAAAAGTTTTTGCTTATAAAGTATATGGCATAAGGTAACTTTTCATCGACTTGTCCCAAGGCTGCTCCTATTGCTTTGTTCGAGGCATTTGTGTGAATGTGGAAAGGTAGGGCCCAGTTTGGGCTCTCAAAATTGGGGCAGTCACAAGTTTTCTTTTCAAGGTATCTAGGGCACCTTGACAGTTTTCTGACCATATGAATTCGACATCTTTACCCAAAATACCAAACAACAGAGAGGCTATCTTGCTGAAATCTTTAATGAATCTTTGGTAGTACTTAGCTAAGCCTAGGAAACTTCTGACATCTCTCACCTTTTGAGGAGATGGGACCTATTGTATGATGGCAATTTTGTTGGGGTCCACCTGCAATCCTTATTGATATATTGCATGACCTAGCACAGTCCCTTCAATCATCAAAATTCACATTTTTTTGGTCTCAATACACTTGTCTAGAACTCTTCCTAGGTTAGATAAAGCTTCCTGAAAATCAGAGCCATAAGGAGTAAATTCATCCATATATATCTCTATTGCATCATGAACTAACTTAGAGAATATACTCAGTACCTCTCTTTGGAAAGTGGCTAGAGCTTTACACAAACCAAAAGGAAGGACTTGGTATGCAAAGGTACCCCAAGGACAAGTGAAAGTGGTCTTATCTTGGTCTTTCGGGCTGATTTGAATCTGATTGTACCCGCTAAACCCATCTAGGAAAGAGAAAAACTTTTTCCCTGCCAGACCATCTAACAATTGATCTACGAAAGGTAAATGTAAATGATCCTTCTTAGTGGCTTTGTTCAATTATCGATAGTTGACACAGATTCTCCACTTACCATTTTTCTTTTGCACTAGCACCAAAGGAGAGACCCATTCACTGTTAGAGATGGGATAGATGAACCCTGCATTAAGCAATTTCTGCAGTTCTTCCTTAACAATATCTTTAAGTTCTGGGTTCATCCTCCTTTGAGGCTACCTGACTGGCTTGCAACCTTCCTTGATGTATATATGATGAGTACAAACCAAAGGGTGCACTCCCTTCATCTCCTTATAACTCTAGGCGAAGGCATCTAAGTGCTTTCTCAGCGGGCTACACAGTTCCTTCTCCTAGGAAGTGGATAGGGATGGATTGATTTGCAAGGTTCTTTCTAGACCGAACTCTATATTCTTAACATGGAGAGAAGTGGATTCGGCTACAAAGAGATTAGTTGAGGAGCTGTTTTTGGTTTCTCTTAAAATGTCCTCTAAAGGCAATACACTGGGAGGTGGATTTTGAATCAAATTTTCAATCATATCATCCTCATCTTGTTATTTTCCTCCCACGGTGATTTCTAATGTATAAAGCAGTGCAGAGTAAACTTCATCCTCATCTTCCTCCTCCAAACAGAGAGGTAGATCATGTTCTAACAAAGGTTGGGCAGGAGGATATAGGATTAACTGCTTGGATATATGCCCATTCTTTATGGTCATGTTCCTAGCTCGAGAGCTGATGTAGGCATCGGTGGTAGCCAACCAGGGTCTTCCCAGAATGAAAGGATACCCAATGAGCTTTTCCTTGGGCTGGAGAACTAAGAAATCAGCAGGGTACTCCCAAGAATCAATGGAGACCATCATATCTTCCACAATCCCCTCAGGGGTCACAGTGGAGCGGTCTGCTAACTACAACACGGTTGTGGTCGTCCTCAAGGAACCCTAAAGGTTGAGTTTGAGCATTGTGTCCTTTTTCATCACACTAATGGCAGCTCCCAGATCAATCAAAGTATGTGGAATCATGGTGCCATTGATGTGGACATGAACTACTAGGCTTCTATGGTCTAGATATTTTGGACAGATTACCTGCCCCAACATCAGGTTGGATAGTTGCCCTATGACATTGATGGTTGGGGCATCTCTCTTGCGCCTCCCTGAATGCCTAAAGAACTTCTCTTTGATCAACCTATTGTATATAGGCACATCGTTTATGGCTCAGAGAAGTGGTATCTTTACATGTAGATGTTTCAATTCCCCCAGGAGTTTAGTTTCTTCGGGGGTAGGCTAGATTGTCATGGATAGTCTCTCAGGAAAGGGTAGAATTGCTTTCGGTTCACTTTCCTCATTATCTTCCTCAACCTCCCTAGGTGGAGGCTAACCATCTGGGAGAACTTTCCCATATCGCAGGTTGATCTCCTGAATCTCCACAGCATAAGTTGGGCATGATGGTTCCCCACTATACACTTGCTAAGCTTGTCTGTTGTTCAGGTTTGGATTCAGCTAGGCAGGCACTTGGGATTGCTTTGGAGGAGTAAGAGGTAATGGTTGTGGTTGGGTAGGTGGTGGAGGCAAAAGAGTGGGGAGAGAGTTGTGTTGGGGCCTCCACCCCTGATGAGGTGCATTCCATTGAGGTGATGGCTGAGTATAGGATTGAAATGAATGGTTGTTTGGTTGGGCATGATATTGAGATGTGAAGGACCAAGGAGGAGGCATGGACCAGGAAGGATAAGTAAGGAGACCCTAAGAAGGTATGGAAGTGACTTGGTTGGGGTGGTAGTATGCCTGGAATGTCCCTTGCATCCCCTACTAGTATAGTCTAGGTCCATGCAGCCTTATTTGGTTTATGTAATAGATTTGTTTAGTGACTCCCTCAGCCCCTTGATATACAACTTTAAGTCTAGGCAAGGAATGACACTTATCTGTGGAATGATTCTCTTCACAGACTGAACAAACCTCTATAGAGTTCAATGGGCATTCATTCCTAGGATGCCTCCTTATGCATCTAGGGCAAAAGATGGCCAAAGCCCTCTCTGCTTCCTCTTGTTTCCTTTTGATATGCAAGGTATCCATTTGCATGGCAAGAGTCTGCAACATCTCACTCTTGAAGTATTCCAACATGTTTCCAATTTCTCCTTTGATGGATGAGTTAGAGGAAGAGGTATTGGCTATGGGTTGACTCCCCCTACCTTTCTTTCTGGCTACTCTAGAATGATTTCTAAAAACAGTCTTTATGTCTTCATATGATAGTTGGTAGATGTCTCCCCCAGCCAGTAGATGGAGGGTGTCTAAAAGATCTTCCCAAATTCCCCTGAGCATAACAATCTTCGGAGACTCAGGGTCAAGTGTACACATGGCCCTTTTGTAATTGAGCTGGAACCTCTCCTCATAGTCTTCCAGGGACTCATCACTTCCTATAGTCATTCGGAAAATTTCTTCTTTAGTATCTTTTGACCTACAATAGTCTCAATACTTGTTGTTAAAGGCTTGTTGCATCTGAGCCCAAGTTGTGATACTATTGCCAAGTAATCCCATGAACCAACGCAATGTTGCATCCTTGAGAGTAGAAGGGAACAGTTTCAACTTTTTCTCATCTTCTACATAGTTATAGGTTCAACAGATAACAGAAAACGCAAACAAGAAGGTGTCAAGATCTTCTGTAGTCAGACCATGGAAATGAGGTAGGGTGGAAGGGCTTATATTCTTCATTTTGGTGTCCCCATTGATCTCCCGAATAGGAAAGGTACCCTTTATTCTTTCTCCATTCCACCTAGCATTTCTGTGTTCGGCCATTGGCTCTAAAGGAATTTTTTCTACTTCTTCTTCCCCTATAGGTTCTTCAAATATGTCGGGTTGTTCACCTAAGGGTTCTTCTTTATCGAAGCCATCGAAGAAGAGAGAAGGTTGGCTGTGTGAGGCAGTGGGGCTATTGGGAAAAAATTTACCTAAATTATCTCTATTCCTACGAGGCATGAAAGGAAATATTTTTTGGTTCGTTTTTGTTTCTTTTTCCCCACACAGATAGCACCTGCAAAATTGAAATTCATTGAACAAACAAATTGCAACTAACTGAAATGAACTTGCTGAAATGAAATTGTAGAACTGAACAGGAAAGAAAAAGAAATGCAGAACCAAAAGAAAAGAATGACTAGTCTACTCTTGTTGAATTGAAATTTGCAGAATTGAAAAGGAAAGCAAGGAAATGCAGAACTGAAGGGAAAGAAAGGACTAGTCTACTTTTGTTGAAATAAACTATTAGCAGAATGTTGTAAGAAGAAAAATAGAAGAAAGAAGTAATCATAGAATACTCTGACGCTTCCCCGGCAATGGCACCAAAAAGTGGTGAGCACCATTATTGCAGCAATAATGTTGCAACTCCTCGGCTGCCTACTCTACTCTTATCAACCCGGTAGTTCGTAACAAACTTGGAAGCGTCGGTGTTGTATGCACAAGTACTAGTTGTTACTGCAGGTTGTCACTTGGTCAGCTGGCACAAGATCACTAGGAGCTCAAATCAACTTCTATCGATTCCAAAAGAAGCTTTTATATGTGATGGAAGGAAAAAGAAATTACTCTACTGATGCTATTCTACTTGCAGAAAAGAAGTCTGAAATGTAAAGCAAACCAAGGAAATCCTAGTTAACCACTAATCCTATTTTTTCAAAAAACACTATGAAAACCATGAAAATAATACCATTATATGCTCAAGGAAGTAAACAACATCTACCTAAGCTATTTCTGGAAGCAAATGAACAAAAAGCATCTTTTTGGATTTTTATGTATTTTTATGTGAATTTGTCATGCACGTAATTTATTTGTTTGTGAATGTGGCAGCAAATAGGTGGCAATGGAGGGTGGTTTTGGGATGTGAGAGGATGTAGGATAGTGTGGATGGCTCCTAGGAGGTCTCATGTGGCCTTCTAGAGGTTGTTCCCACAATCGGCCTTCAAAAGGAAGCCTACAGGAAAATCTACAAGAGGGCACAGGAAATCTACAGGGGGAAATACAGCGTTCTACCATAGGCCTACACGAGGAGGCCGAGAGCATTTTCCACTATTTTGAAGGTGCACGAGTGGGTGGAAAAGGTATATGAAGGTTGGGATGAAGTGTTAGGGCACCTGGGGTCTACCAAGAATCATTAGGAGAGAGAAAGATGATTGAATTTTCCCAAGGAGAGAGAGGAAAGTCTATGGAAAATGCAGAAAACTAAGGCAGAATTGAGGGGAGACTTGGGCGACCTATAGGGAATGGATCAGATGGTGGATAGAATGGCTGATAGGTTGGACTATTACTAGGATATCTCTACTACATAAACAACTGACAGTCAACCAATGAAATTAAGCAAGCAAGGAAACAAGTGCATCGAAAAAAAAGAGTTTTTGCATCAAAATAAACTATGATCTATGAAAGGAAATGCTGATAACCATTGCATGAAAGGAAAGCATGAAGGAATATTGTTGCAAATAAGGGAGTGAGCATGATGAATAAGTTCTGAAGAAAATCAAAGTAGACTATGAACCAATTAGAAAGCTGCAAACACTAGAAGTCCTATGAAGGAGGGAAATTTGTGTTTTTGGGGCAGCAAGAGGATCTTGGCCGTATTGTCCCAAAGGAAGGAAGAGAGGCCAAGGAACTACTGGTATCCCTTTAAATATTTCCTTTATCACTGCCTAACCTGCTATAGAAAACACAAATGGAAGTAAACTACCGAATCATCAAAAACAACATATTCTTGACCATAAAAAAAATGCATCTAACAGCGACCTGATCTACCAAACTAAAATGAACCATACAAATACAAGAAAAGAGGAGCTTGGCTACTTGGATTGGGCCCTAACCCAAGAGCTTCAGCCCTCTGAGGTAACTCAGTGCTAACCCAAAAAAGATTCCATCTTTATTCTCAAAATAATAACAAGATTACATGAACTGTCAAAATAATAAGCTTGAAGTTAAGCAGAGTTTACATAGGCAAAACAACAGCAAAAATTCAATAAAAATTTGACCAACTCCCTAGTGAGGCCCTAGGCCTCTCTACTTATACAAATGAAGATCCCAACATCTCCCTCAAAATTAGGGAGGCTTGGCTCCCAAAACTCGAGATAAACATCAATGATCCTCCACTTAGCTCAGTTGCTTGCTAATGCATGACTTGGTTGCTTGTACTCCGAGCTGAATGAAGGGAAGTTTGAAGTGAGGAGTAATAAATGAGACGTATTCCCTCCTATAAGTTCTCTCCTTTTTCCACTTCGAGTTATTGCTGCCATTTTTCCACTGGATCCTTGACTTTGACCACAAAAATCATCAATAATATGTATTAAACACATATTAGACCTCATGGCATCATAACTAACTCAACTCACTCTATAAGCATAAATATAATCAAAAAATCATGCAATAAGCTAAGAGAATGGCTGATTTGACTAGGTTCAGAGGTAAAATGAGCCCATATAATTACCCATTTATGAGGCTCAACAAAAAGCCACTGCTCACTAATGGACCTGACACTATAATCAACGTACCTCTTGATCCCTGACCACTGGATTCCTGTGACTGACTCAGCTGCTCAAGAGGGTCTGGTGACTCTGGATAATCTAACTCTTGTGACCTCCTGAAAGCTCTCTCCTCCTCGAAATTCACATCTCACCTAAAAATCTGTTAAACTTTTGGTATGTTCTATGCTTGGAGAAATTTATTTCAATTTTCACATTTAGCTCAATATCATTTCCAGATTAGCAATCACATCATCATTAAAGTAAACTGCAGATAGAACATAAACATAAATCGCAGAAGACAAGCCAAGATAAGAGGACACAAGATGTGGCGCAAGCCATAGACAAACCCCACAATGTGGGGAAACCCTTGATCAATTCTTCTTTTATGTTCTTCAAAGTTTAGCAGAGAAAGTGAGATAGATGGTACATTTACAATAGAAGTCAACACTTTGACTTTTGATATCTGTAGAGATTATTTGAAGACATATTGCTTCAATTGATTCTCTAAGATGACTCCTTCACCTATCATAGTGCCACCTCTTGTTCATTTGATACACATCACCGTATAACACCTTGTTGTACTTTCACATGTGTTGAACCTTGATGACTGAGTTGTTCTCATCTTCATGCTACATCTTCCATGGTCTTATTCATCATCAAGTTGCCCATGCTCATGATCTCATTCATAATCATGCTACCCATGCTCATATCATCATGCATCATTATGCTTCTCATGCTCATGATCTCATTCATCATGATGCTGCCCATGATCTCATTTATCATTATGTTTCCCATGATCTCATTTATCATTATGCTACCCATGATCACATTTATCAACATGCTACCCATGCTCATATCATCATGCATCATTATGCTACTCATGATCTTGTTTATCATCATGCTGCCCATGGTATCATTTTAATGTTGTTGTAGGATTTCATAGATCCTCTTGCCACAGGAATACGTTGATGATACATGTGCCAAGGATTTCTTGATTGAATCCTTATCTCATCATTGAGTCATAGCAAGATAGTAATATAACTTACTATGATTCCATGACCTTGACTATGATTCCATTTGATTGTGACTTTGCTTGACTGTTGTTTCATGCCTTTGCTATGGCTATGCCTTCATGTATTGACCCAATTCATAGATCATAGTTGCATCCTTATCCTACTGAATATGACTACACCTAATGCGTCTCCTTTGCCTACGAAGTGTCTCCTTTGCCTATGTAAAAGACTTGTCTCCATGATTGCGTAGAAGGTGACTTCATTACAACGTGTAAATGTCCTATTACAGTGTGTAAATATCTTCTCTTATTGTTGCGAAGTATCTATATTACAGCGTGTAAATGTCTCTATTGTTGTGTATACATATTGCCATTACTGCATATATGTATCTCCATTACCAGCATATA